>OU015490.1:164108815-164421315 GCA_907164885.2 Dolomedes plantarius
TTTGGATGAACGCCAGTTACGTCAACAGTTATATATCTGGTAGATTATAAAATATATAATAATTAATTTGATAGCATTGACACAGGCGGATGAGTTTCGCTGATCTGACAAGGTTTCTAATTGGGGAGCCCATGGAATAATCAAGGCGAATGTAATCGAATTTCCTATAACCGCAATGACGGGTGAATAATGACTGCACCGTGTATTCCCTTGTGGGTTACGTTTTTGACCGTCAGAAATACACACACACACACACACACAAATATATATATTGTTACGAATTTTGCAAATATTGCATTTTGTTTCATTAAAATGGCTTCTATGGAAAAGCACCTATAGCTATGTATATGACATCGGAGTCTATGGGAATCTCGCCAAATTGGCGATGGATTTTGTGACTTATTTTGATGGCCAGATTTGGCGATATTTCGCCAAATTGCCGACTAAACCTTACTGTAAGCTTCTAGAAATATCTAGCTGTGACTGATCTATAGAGTACGCTTTTGAAATCTGTAAATATACCTGACATAGGCATTGGAACTCAGTTCAATTTCCTAGTGAGATTTGAATGTGTTGTAACAGCGTTAATTGGCGTGTATTGTGTTGCAAATTCTGGTATCCTGATTTGTGTTTTTAGAATTTTCTGCTGTATAGAAGACAGTTGTTACGACTTTTATATTTGAATTTGTGCATACGCCTGAAGAATTTACAAAATAAAAAATTTATTTTGTGTGAACTTTCTGAAGATATTCTAATTCAATTCTAACGAACCCAGGAAAACGGAAATATATGTGTGTGTGTGTGCACTTTTGAGATTGTCTAATTAAAATTTAACAGCTTTGGATCTCGCTGTACAGAATGTTAAATTTACTAAGATATTTATATATAATGACATATATAAATCTACTAAAACACGACTATCATGTGGAGTAAGAAATGCATAGTGTCAGATGGAAATTTAAGAACTTCGTGCATTCTATTTCTTTATGAAGTATTATATGAACATTATAGATTATCCAGAAACGGGCTTGTTATAGTCAGCGAAAACTTTATCCACTGAATCCGAAGATAGCCCGTTATAAGCAATATTTAATGTCAACGTCTGTCTTAATCAAGTCCATTACCATCAAATTCAGTTGAGACGTGACATCGTAATCAGAAATATCAAGAGACGAGTAAATTGTTTAGTAGATAATTTAACTATTTTTAATAAAATTTTGTGATTTCATGTCATGAATAAAGGAAGAATTTTGCCTTTCGTCCCATTTACTTACCACAATATGAGTTTTCAAATCTCCCCAAGCCGCTATTGAGCGATTTTTTAGTAGTACACGAAAAATAACTTCATGTGTCGGACATTTTTGAAACTGTAAATGGAAGGAAGCATTTTATGGTGTTGGTAGGAAATCTCCCCCCCCCCCTTCCCCCCGAAATAGAAAAATCAAAAACAATATACATGGGCTAGCTAGATAATTGTTGGTAGCTAATGGAAAATATGGACTTATATTTCCGTTTCGCACCATCATAAGAAAAACATATAAGAGCTGAATATCTTTCGTTATGTACTATGCACCTAATCACTAAATTATATGGCTTATAGTAAAGGAAAATCTTCTTATATAAATTAAGCATCCTGACACTTCAAAACCCAGGCCTTTTAATTTAAAGACGACATTTGCAGAAATACATATATATCCCTATAAATATATATATATATATATATATATATATATATATATATATATATATATGTGTGTGTGTGTGTGTGTGTGTGTGTGTTAATTAAGTGCATTCGGACCACAACCATAACCATATGGTGGCACCTGATGGTGCAAAGGACTGTCATCTTAACCGTAACTGTTTTAGAAGATGAGCTCGAAGAAGGACGCAAGCTGATGTAGTTTTACAACGCGGCAGTAACGCTATGACTGTTCGATGTCATCAATGTAATATGTTCAACGTCGAATATGTTTCGTCTGCGTTATTTTGTCTTTGTAATCGTCTTCAATTAAATGTTTGTGTTTTGTTAGCTTTGGTTTATCCCTCAAACTTAACACACCCACCCCTCCTTTACATATATGTGTGTGTCTGTGTCTGAAATAGTTAACCTCATAGGTCCCAAAACAATAAGATCTGTAATAAAGAAACAAATGTCAGTATGTTTTCCGTTTGTCATTTATTGTTAAATATAATTTGCGTAGATAGTATTGTTGGAAGTGAAGCATGAGGACTTTTGCAATCATACACTGGCGTCTTTTTTTTTACATTCTTGATTTGTTACCTCGGATATTACTGTTGTGCAACAATACTTTGGAAAAGAATTTCGCCGCCATCTTTAGTCTCATATAGACCTTCTCAAAGTGCTGTCGCTATGCAGAGCTTTGGGCGTCTTTTTGTCGTTGGCGGTGCTGTTGCCAGCGGTTATGTTCTTTACGAACTAGCAAAGGAATGGTGGCGCTCCAGAGTAAGTCTGTGAACCGATTTTAGCCATTTTGTGCCCAGATTTCCGTTTTAAAATTCATGCACCTACCCACTTCAAGAAGAACCGTTTACAGTCCTTGTCACCAGTTCCGTTTCGCAGTTATTGTTACATGAATCCCAGTGAAATTACTTTCTTTTTATTAAATTTATGTATTGTTCAAGGATTGAAAGGAAAATGGTGGACCGACAAACGTCAGATCGTTGCGGACTCATATAGCACCCTTATATATATATATATATATATATATATATATATATATTTATTTATTTATTTATTCATATATATATGTTCATTCTTGGGTCCATATTCTTGGGATACATGCTATCCCACCCCTTAAGGATATATGGTATTATCCTTAAGGACACACCCTTAAGGTTATATGGAATTTAAATAAGGAGTGGTGTTATACGTCGCAGGGGGTACAAATAATTTTGACAAGGAATCTGCCTCTTAATGAATAATTACGCCCTACATATTGGGCGTGATGCAGCATTGACAATTACGACCTGTTCGCGTAGAATCGGTCAGTGTTTGCGTTACTCGCATTGACACATTTTAAACCAATCACAGAGCTTAACAATTTCGTGGCGAATCGTTTGGAGGTTTGTGGTTGATTAAATATATCTCAATGCTAGTAACTCTGACGCCGACGATCCTCTGTGAACAGGCCCTTAGAGTGAAATAATTAAGTGATAAACTGAATTTTTTGTCTGTCGCTTGCATGTTTATCTAACACGAGTCTAATGAATCTACGATTCGTCGGGCCCTCTCTTGCAGGTACTGATAAATGTAAGCTTTGAACAAATGACTACAAAATACGTTTTACAATATGTTGTAGGCCCTTTTTGCTATTTATGGCAATTTGTTTTTAAATGTTACAAATGTACGTTTTAATGACCACATCTTTGCATCGGGCAATCATTGGACTCTTCTGCGCAAACCGCAATCTTTTATTATAAAAAATATGGCAAAAATCGTAAGAACAAGAAAGGTACAAATACGTGAAGCACTTTTATAAATGGACAAAATATATTCCTATAATGCATGCCTCCTTCGCTTTTTTTTGCGCCTCGTATTTAAATTTGTCTGCACAGTATCGAGTATTTTTATTTCGTAACACTAAATTGTGATAAATGTTGAATACTCCCAAGAATTTCGTTCGTCACTTATACCGGGATATGCATACGAAGTGAAAGTAATCTTCAAGTGAGAAAAAAATGAATACCTAATACTTTAAAAAAATAAAAAGATTTTAGTAACCCTTAAAAATTAAATGAAACAATTAGAAATTAAATGAATGATTATTAGAAGAATTTAGATTTAGAAATGAAATGAAACTCAATGCATCCAAAAAATATTATTGAATATATCTCAGGTGAACAGTTATGTAAGTTTTTTAAAAAAACCAAAAAATTCTCATTGTTAAGTATAATTTACAAGCGCACTACAAGTGAATTAAAATTAATATTTGGCATGCCGAGGCAAATTCTATGTGTTCTATCCCTAAATTTCCTCCTCTTAGTTTTCTTCAGCTACAGCATAGCATCTAACATCTACAGCATAGCATCTAAATTTGCGGAGCGCAAGCTATCGAGGTGGAGTTCCCAGCTATAGTGATTGAACTCACGGATAATGTACCTTAAATCTTTCGACTCTGTACTAACCAATCATATTACTCCCTTTCTCTCTCATTTGCCTATTGATAACCCGCCTAAGCAGTCTGGCAAAACTGCGATGGTGGGCTTGACCCAGGAAACGCAGTTAGCCCCCCCCCCCCCACCTTCTGTTGGTTTTGTTGGAAGTGAATTTCATCGGTTCATAATTGCATCATGCCATTAAGATGTCATTATAAACAATCGACGCATTTCATATATATTTCTTTATTCAAGGGGTTAATCAGACATTTCATACACCGTCGACGAGTTTTCAAATGCTCGGTGACATACTTAACACACTTCATCTGCATTTTAAACTTTTGTCTAATCAATTGAAAATTAATCCCTTTTGAGTACTTGAAAAAAAAAGGTGCATTTGAAGTAAAGTTATGGTGTGCAAAGGCTTTTATCCAAAACCTACGTTAAAAGACTGACAAAAATTTAATAAAGACGGGTATACTGGATTGCTTGTTTAAAATAGAGAAAAAAACCGATTTTTTTTAATCACCTTCCGTTGTTCAAGTAATCAACTTCAACAACGGAAGTAATTTAAAATTCAAGTTAAGTAATATGAAAATATAAAAGTATTTTAGTAAAGTTCATATCAAAGCATACCATTGTACAGTGATATTAAAAATCTTATTTTTTTACAGAATTCTGGGACACCTTCCATCGTTGAAGTAAGTTCAAATATTTTGCAGTATTTAAGAAATGTTTATTTGATTGTATAATTTGTACAGATAACTAATACAGTACTATTAAAAAATACAAAAATGTTAATAATTATCACTAGCAATAAATAAAAAACATTATAGATTCCTTAAAAAATAATTACTTTCATTTCGATTTATTTAGGGAACACGTAACAACAATATTATTACTTATTTATTTATTGGAAGAACTTAAATATTGAACCAACACGGCTTAAATGGTATTCACTTTATATAAATCTTCACGATGACTTCATTCTCTCTGTTTACATCAATAAAATTATGCAATAATTATTAAATAAAACCTCGGGTGAATGCTTAGAATTTATGCAGCAAAAATGCAGAAAGCGGGACACAAAGTTTTTTATACTTGATTTTTCTAATTTAAATGAATTACTAGTTAGTACCCGTCAAAACATGACGGCTAGATAGTAAATAAATGTTCTAATACACAAATTATACTCAACATATCATTGCTAAATTTTGAAAATTATAATAACGCGCAGGAACAAATTAATGTGTTTAAGCGGCCTCGTTCTTAGCGAGTATCTAAAGCCAGATTTAAAAATGTCACTGAGCATGCGCAGAAAGCAACTTTTTTTATTGTAAATTAACGCTAATTAAACAGCGCGAAATAAACAATTTCCATCAGGTTTAATCTTATATTTCATAAACATAATTTTCATAAAAATAAAAATGGCAGAGAGAGATCTACAGTAAACCTCGGAATAAACGTGTTTATCATTAAAACATGTCACTGAGAATGCGCAGAAATGAATTTTAATTGAAAATTATCCCTAATTAATAGACATTGCGGTTACAAAAACCAAATTTACAAATCTACAGATTACGATCTTTCGTTTAAGACCAAAATGAAGTAAATTGATGCAGTGTTGGTTTTCTCTCACGGACTGCCTAAAAGTCGGCTTAGCAACTTAATTATACAGATGGGGAATTTTTTTCATCTTTTAAGCATTCAATAGTTACCTGTCTGCATTATAAAAGTTTTATTCGATATTTACTCATTACGTATAATCTCTTTCAGGGAATTCACTCTGCCATCGAAAGTGAATTCGTGGAAAATCTTGAGTCGGAAGAGGTTTTCTTTAGTTTTGAACGGTAATTTTATTAAAAGTTTTTTTCCAATTTCTCAATTCATATAATCAGGTGATATTAATATATTTATAGAAGCTTTTAAATGCTTACTTTATTCACCGATTTTTAGCGGTACATTTTGATTCCAGACATAGGTGTGTACAACCGCACATATTAGATTCCTCATCTATATATATAAAACAGTTCCGTAACTGACTGACTCACTGACATATAACACACAGACCAAACCGCAGGACCTAAAGGACTGAAAATTTGCATGTCGATTCTTCGTATAGTGTAGGGATGTACTAAGAGAGATTTTTGAAAAATACTTCCTAGATTTTTTAAAATTAAATTTTTAAGCTGTTCTTGTAACATTCTTTAAAGTTTGCATTTAAAATAATAATCCGAGGGTTATGAAATTTATATCACGAGAAAGATCATCATGGCTGATATTAGAGTAAATACAAAACACTCCAGATGGAACGTAGGGTTTATTGTTTTACTTTTCAGGTTTTAGTTTATGAGCCTGAAAAAAAAAAACACAGTAATTGTTGTGAAGTTGTAAAAAGAAAAAAAAAATTATATTCGTAATATTACTCCAAAAACTTTGGTTGCAGATTTCATGTAGAGAAAAAAAATTTCACTTCGTGAGGAATGTTTTCTGTAAGAACTAGACCAGAAAGTGCAGAGCGATTTTAAAACAAATACATAAATTGTTCTCGAGTCTGCGGGGATTTTTGCTCTGTATTCATTATAATACAAAATGATCCGTTATTTGTTTTGTATCAAATACTGGTTGATGGTTGGTTGGTTGGTTGGTTTGGGTTTATTGGCGCAAGGTCCAGAAAGGACAAGTTTTCCAGACACATGGTAAGACCCGAAATAGACATACATATAATTTAAAACCTTGAACTCTATGATAAAAATGTATACATATGAAAAAACAGTCAATATCTAGGATGTGACCCAGCCATATGGTAGACAAACACATTAAGCACACATAGTGATAAGACCAGTAGTGTACAGGTGGTAAAATGTGTTAAAAAATAAATGGTAAAAAACTAGCCGCAATCAAACCGTGGTAAAAGCGCACAAATATGATAAGTGAAGTTGTATAAAAAGGGGGTTTAGACACTAAGATTTAGGTATGATGAGAAGATAAGTATGCAAAGATGGAAAAAAGAAGCGGGAGCAAAAAGTGGAGACCGGTTAGAAGGGAAACAAGAGTAAAAAAGGGAAATTAGATTAGAGGAAAAAACCCTGTGCTTTTCAAAAAACTGAAAAGAGCAGGGTGGGGTGTTTCACCCAAAATATCGTTTAGTGTGAGTGAAGTGGGGCCAAAAAAATTGAGATAAAAATTAGTGAGGCCAGCACAGTCCGTCAAAATGTGTTTGATGGTGAGTTCGCAGTCACAATGAAGGCAAATGGGGGGGGGGGGCCTTTCACCCTCTAGGAGATGTTTGTGGGTGACCCTAGAGTGTCCAGTTCTCAAACGCGTGATTAGGACGTCAAGTTTCCTGGGATATAAAGGAGGCCAGACAGAAATGGAGGGCTTTATGTGGTGAAGTTTATTATTTACATGTAAATCCCCCGCAGACGGCCATTTATCCCATATTATATTCCTTATACTGTGCTTAAGGTCGGAGAAAGGGACATGGTGACTTAAAAGGGTACTAGGATTCTTTGCTGCTTTGTCTGCCAACTCATTGCCGGTGATCCCCACATGGGGTACCAAATAATGGTTGAGCGACTAAACAATGGTTGAACACACATGTTTTACAAATCAGTCTTCATTGAAATGCTTTGTTGTTTATGAAATTTCAGGCGAAGTGATGAATCCTCAATCCAAGATGCGGACGCACTGGATGAGGCATCGTGTACCGCCGACGTAGTGGATGTGCTCGATCACACCTTGGATGTTGTCGAGCAAATGATGAGTCTGGTCTCAGCTGTTCAGTAAGTGATCTCTCTGTCTATCGGTATGATCTTACCAGCTAATTAAATAAGTACACTATAACTCTTTTTTTAAAAATTTTTTTTGCACGATTTATTGAATCAATGTGAAATATGTCAAATATGTTATTGAATCAATGTCAAATATGTGTTAATATACAGGCGTGTTTTTTTAAAAATTAGTCTTTAAATACTGTATTTATCGTAAAATCTTGACTATAATACCATCGCGTGTATAATACGCATGCTTAATTTTGCGCGAAATTTTCGGAAAAAAATTAAAATTCGACTATAATACGCACCCATAACTTTTCAATATTCTATTTAAAGATTGCGCAAATATTTATTAACATAAATAAAATTTGTAATAAAAATAAACAAAAACGTCAAATTCGGTAGAAAAAAAACTTCAAATTTTAATTCAAGACAAACAATACTGTGAAATTATCAGTCTTAATCACTTTCACTAGAATACAGATCATCTGTTGTTTTTCTTTTATACAATGTTAAAAGCTACGTTTTAAGTACACGAGTATAATACGCACCCTCGTTTTTGCGGACTAAAATGTGTTAAAAAAGTGCGTATTATACTCAGGATTTTACGGTAAATATACTCTTCTCTTTCTGCATATACATACACACTCACACACACACACACACACACACACACACACACACATATATATATATATATATATATATATATATATATATATATAGAGAGAGAGAGAGAGAGAGAGAGAGAGTTCTTTATGGAGGCCAGTAATGGTTCCGAAAACTAGTGGCTGTTTTGAGGGGTCGTCGAAAAGAGGTCTCTTCCATAACATTGGCTCTAAGGAGTTTTGAATTGTTTGTGAACAAAATATGTCCTTTTAGAGAGGTCGAATAAGGGTGGCCGGCTAGAAAAGTTTCCCTGTATATGTATATACGATCATAAGCTCTAAACCTGTGGCCGTGGTATTAACTGGCATTTGTCATAAAAAGGTGGTACGATAAGTTGATGGAAATAAGTATACGATATAACAAAATTATTTATGTGATAACCACGAAAAAACTTTATGGTGCCACAAAAATATGAGATTTATTCATAGAAGTAAGAATGCAATCTTATGAAATTCTGAGACTGTTCTATGCAACTGGTAAACGATTTTCGCTTCACAACCCTAAAGGAAACAGTTTATTAAGATTCTTGTCGGGTTGTTTTTAGAGTAAGCTAATAGCGGTAAAGTTAGCTTATTAGGGACAGAAGCGTATAACAGATTTAAAAGTTCTCCCTCTAAATTATATTTCTTTCTAAAATGGAGATTATCTGAAATGTATGTTTATTTCTATACATTGGTTGTCCATGCAACAAATACGCATACTACCTCACTGTTTCTATTAAAAGAACTACAAATCACCTAATTTTAAGTGGAAAATCCTGCTTACTTAATCGGCTTTAGGTTGGTAATAAAGGTTTTCAAAGAATGTTTTAAAATTAATTGAGTTTCTCTTCCCTTGTACAATATGTAATCACATATAACTTAAAACCATGAAACGTATATGAAAATTAAAATCTTATGATAGATGTTCCCCGAAAATAAAAATGAGGAATAAAATCTTCTTCCATAGAAACAAAAGATAAAAAAAATATTACTAAATATGGCACAAAGTGAATATGACAGGCTACATTAATATTTCAATGGTTTCATTTCATGAGCATTTAATTTAAATGGTTATGCATTGTGCTGTTCTTATTTTTCCATTCATATTTTTAGGTCTGGTGAAAATCCCGAACGGGACAATGGTCACTTGATGGCAGCTGAGCCTTCAGTAAGTATCCTGTTTAATACAATATTTAAATGTGGATACTTCTTTGAAAAATGTTCAGCATACCTGTCATTTATGTGTCAATGGTTCTGTGGTTATAAGATCCAGCTTTGTGTCTTAATAAAAACATTTCAAATCCACTTAATGCCAAGAACAAGAATATTAAAACTGTTTAATTGTCCTAAAAATGCAACGCTCTTATCTGTTAAACCTGAGTACTCAAAGTACATCGGTTGTTCGATAAATTTTAAAGCGTGTTTATGAATACAAATAAACACACCCTAATGTTTATGTATGCAAATAAAGACACGCCCTCAGATAACTAAAGATTTAATTTATCATAACGATAATCATGCGCCAATCTATATACAGGGTGTCCATAATTAAACTTCCCTACTTTAAAGTTGTCTACAATCGAAACTTTTGTTCAGAAAGTTATGAAATTTTGTGTAGGACATATTGAAGGGATGGTAATTTGTTTCAGCGAATAAAAAAAATTAGTTCAAAATTTCACCACAAGAGGGCGTTTTCTGATGGATTACACATTTACGTCTGGTTCTTTACTTAAGATTTCACCTTCTTTTTATCGATAGCTCACCCTAACACAATAACTCATACTCGTTAAATTTTACAATCTTTAAAGGGATTGCAAAGTCGATCGAAAACTTATTCGATAATTAATTTTCGGACAAAATATTTGAAGAAGACACAAATATGCAAATTAACTTTTGTCGACGTAGAGCAGAAGCTGTTATAGAACCTAGAAACTTTCATGGAGATTTTGTTTTCAGCGTGCTTGCTATTGCTAGTCAGAATGTCATCGTTACGATTACCAGATCGAGCTCCCCAGACCTCGACCCATGCGACTTTTGGCTTTGGGGGCATGTGAAACATCCAGTTAGTCTTGATAAACCAAGAACTATACCGGATCTATAAGACACGGCATTTTCTCAGCATTTCCCCGGACACACTGCGGTCAACTGTAGAACATGCTATCTTACGATTTCAAATGGTAGCTGAAAATGATGGCCGTCATGTTGAACATGTCTTGGTGTAATAAATTTTTTTAACTATAGTACACGTAAATGTTGGCTAAATGTGTAATTCATCAAAAAAGCCCTCTGGTGGTGAAATTTTGAACTAATTTTTTTATTCGCTCAAACAAATTCCCATCCCTTCAATATGTCATACACAAAATTTCATACCTTTCTGAACAATGCACTAAGAAAGATTTTTGAAAAATTCTTCTTAGATTTTTTAAATTAAATTTTTAAGCTGCTTTTGTAACTTTTTTAAGTTTGCATTTAAAGTAATAATCTGGGGGTTATAAAATTTATGTCACGAGAAAGATCATAAAAATTCTTTTAAAATGAAATCTTTTTCGAATCTTTATCTCCCTTTTCTGATATTTCGTTAATTTTTAAAGATACATTTTCAGAATTTAATTTATTAAATGCTGTTCACGTGGTTTCTTTTCTGTTTGCGATTCTTTAAATTAATTTTGAATCACGTGCATAACAACGAAATAATTTGACAAAAAAAAATGAAATCCGATAGAAGATAAAATTTAACCACTAGACTCATTGATATGGAAGTTTTTTAAGATGTTGATTCAGATTAGTATGTTTTATGGATACAAAACATACAAATTAATTGCATACATCGACAGTTGTGTATAATTTAAATATTTTCTTCTACATCATTTTCTTTATAAAAATATCCGTTACGATTTTTTTATCAATATATTCATTTTTTGGCATTAATTGCATACATTGACCGTTGTATTTAATTTGAATGTACTCCGTAGCGAAGCACGGGTATTCAGCTTGTGTGATATTAAAAATGAGAAGTTAATTGTTTCGATTTCTTAACAAAATATGTTTAGAAACTTGTTTTGTAGCTTAAATGAATAATTTGAACTAAAACGTTTAAACTGTCTCTTTCAGCACCGTAAGCGAAAACGGTTTAAAAAAGTAAGAAAATTCTTCAAATCGCTTTCCTGTATTGGAAAGGTAAGCCGTTTATTTATATATATGAAGAGTATTACAATAATACAATATAAATATTTTTAATTCTTGAAGAAGCCGTTAAACGATGGCCACTTTTTGGTCGGAATAGTGTGTTCTCTAAAAGAAAAAGAAAAAATCAGCTATTAGAAGCGAGATGAAAGGTCGTAAATTTACCACAATTTGTTTTTTATGGCAGTTTCTACCTCTCAAGTTACCAAATGTAAATTTTTCGTCAATAATTTAAGGCAGTCATTCTGTTACAATTTGTTTCGAGGGCGTGACCTAAGAAACGCAGTGAACCCACAACTTGTGTTTTCTGTTGGTTACAATTTGAACGTGAACATATTATTGAGAAATAAATTATATTAAAAAAATGAGCAACAGAAATACATTTTTAATCATTTGAATTATATCAGTTATTAATCAATTTAATAAACGGAATTTTCATTTCCTTTATCACTTTGAGAGCATAAAAGTCAAAAAATTATTTTAATAAAGTATAAGTAAAAATATAATAGCATAGATAGATTAGATTGTACTTGAAAAACAAATACTTTTCTCATATGCTATGCTAAGTCTTTGAAATTGAACGAAATTTCCAAACTGTAGTACGTTTGATTGCAGCATAGTCAAGTGAGGTTTTTTCGCGTTTTTATCCAAAACATTTTTTCGTTTTAATTTTTATTGCTAATTGCAATATATTAAATTATATAATAAAGCAGTTCATGAAAAGTATGGATTACATATAGTTCCAAATTTAGTTTAGTATTATTTATAAACTCAGTGACACTTTTTATAAGTGGGAGGTATATAATGGAACACATTACAGTGGTTTGCTTTTAAAGAGTGACAATGTGTGTTTGAAATAAAAGCTTAAAAAACCTATTAGATATTTCACCGACTTTTGAAAATTGCAATTCTAAGAAAGCGCTACATGTATTATTTAAAAGAAATAATTTTCAAACATTTTTTTCTATTAATTTGTAATCACTAGATAACAACAGGATCGGATACTAATCACAGCTTTCCTTTTCAGCATGAAGACTGAATTCATCTAGTTTTCTACATCCACCAGTCTTCACTTCCATAACCAGTTATAAGTCACAATCAAACAAGATGTTGAGAAAACAATAGTCCACAATAGCTGTATGGACATCTAAAACAATAGTAAAATAAAAACAATAGTTCCACCCAACTCACTGGTTTCCATGTCTAGTTGTGTTCTTATTTTCTCACATAAAATTTACGTTCCTATCACTTTGTAATCATCACTATTTGCTGGGATGAATTCTTAAAAAGAATTATTTTAAGCCCTGACCCTGTCGTTCGTCTGGAAAAGTAAATCTTATATATATATATATATATATATATACATACGAGCCCGCTTAATGGAATAGCCAATTTGCCACGAAAAAGTATTCTAATAAGCGGGATATTCCATTATCCGGGATCACATTGACAAGCCCACAATGTTTAAAGTTACAGTTAAACCTAGAAAGCATTAAAATTTACCTAAACCATATGCATATTTAAACTATTATAATTAACAAACAATTATTAATTAAAAGTAAGAAACAATTTAAACACATTAAAATTTAGAAAATTGATGAAAAATGAGCTAATTTTATTGTAGAATATACAAATTTCCCTTAATTTTTTGGAAATAATTACAATGTTACTTACTTATTTGTTGCTAAAGAAGTCGGATATTTTAAACTGTTTACTGTTCTGTGAATGCAGCAAATCTGTTATTTGATTTTCTAGTTTGTAAAATAAATGAAAGTCTGCATTTGGCTTCGTTTCCAAGAAACGTCTTATAATATCACAATCGTTATTAACTTCAACATGTGACGGAACCTTTTTAATGGTACATTCTTCATCAAATTCATCTTCATCGACTTCGCTTTGATCAAATTGAGGGTCTGAAGTTTCACCACATTCTACCAAATCATTATCGAAGTTTGCAAAATTGGAAATATTTTCTTCTGTCATTCCTTCTGGTGGTAAATCTTTTGCGTTTGTAATTGATTCATCATTTAATTCATCATTTGTTACGTGTGTTGAAAATTTACATTTTACGAAACAACTTTTTATTACGCCAGAGGAAATATTATTCCAGGGTTTGTTCATCATATGAACAGCTGAAAGAATTGAAATGTTTCTAATAATTTTACTAGTTGAGCTATTGATAGAAAATCCACTAGTATCATCTATGCAAGCTATGATCTTTTTAACGATTTCTTTTCTATAATTCCTCTTAAAAAGTGATATAATTCCCTGGTCCATTGGCTGTAAAATAGCTGTAGTATTCGGAGGCAAAAAATGAAGTGCTACATTTTCTAGTCTTACGTCGTCGACTTTATGGGCTTGACAATTATCGATAAAAAGGATAGCTTTTCTTTTCATCTTATTCATCTCATTGTCAAATGACACTAACCAGTTTTGAAAGAAATTAACAGTCATCCAAGCTTTTGAATTCGCTTCGTGTTTAACTGGAAGGGATTTTACACTTCTAAAACATCTTGGGCTTTTGGATTTCCCGATTTCAAAAAGAGGCATTCTATGGCTGCCGTCAGCATTACGACAGTCGGTCTGTCTTTGGGGATTTTCCTCCAACAACTTTTTCGCCTTTTAAGCACAAAGTCCCATCAGGCATTGCTCTGTAATAAAGTGCTGTTTCTTCACAATTATAGATACAAGAAGAACTGTAGTCTTGTAATAAAGCAGGTAATACTACATTTTTCCAAGAACTGGCAGCGGCTTCATCAGTATCACTTGCTTCACGGTGAATTTTTTTTAAAGAAATTTGGTTTCTTGCTCTCCATCTGCACAACCAACCATTTGTAGCTTTAAAATCAGTTATATTTAACTGCTGTGATAAATCTTCAGCTTTCTGATTCAATAATAATCCACTAATAGGAACTTTACAAGCTCGTTTTTCAGCAAACCACTGAAGAAGAGCATCTTCAACTTCAGATTCTTTTCCTGTACGTTTTCGTTTTTGATTAAGATTTTTATTGCATTTCCAGTCGTTCAAGACTTTTTCTTTATTTTTTAACAATTTCGAAACTTGAGCTTGAGATATCTCAAACTTTTCTGAGAGTTCTAATTGAGTACACTTATTTAGTTTTGCAAACTCTGTGACTTTTACTTTTTCTTTTAAAGTAAGATCTTTTCGTCTCAAAGACATTGTAAAGCACGAGAAAGATTACTGATTTCACGAAAGCGAACTGTCGAACTAATCGCCGTAGAAAATGTACAGTTAAATGTTCAAGGCTAGAGACCCCCAAGTTAAATGTTGCGCTTCTCCGAAGAGATTCGTTACAGTCGGTAATCCACGTCCCCTTCAAGATAAGGACCTGTTGAAGTTTCACATTTCCTTTACACACACATCCACTCATTTTCTAGCTCTCATTTGGGGGTGAAGCTTATTGTTCATTCTCTGAATAGGGAAACGTAGGCCAGCGGCCGAGCAATACGGGGAGGGAGGTGGGGGGCTAGCAAAAACAGCAACAACAATGAATTGCCCTTTAAAATCGAAGAAATCCCCATTTCCTGCGATTGGGCATTTTCTGCGAAGTGACAAAATTGCTTTGAAAGACATTCAGTTACTGCACATTCATTATTGCACTTTACAGAAAAAAATTCTGAAAAGAAGTGTGCGAAATAGAAAAAGATCGATATCGTCATGGCTAAAAATTATTCCTTTAAGCGGAATAACTTCAAAACAATATATTCCTTTAACCGGGAAATTTAACACAGAAACATATTACTACGGTTTGGGACATTGAAAATTTATTACATTAAACGGGATATTCTTTTAACCGATATTCCATTAAGCGGGTTTGACTGTAGTTCTCTTACTACTGTAACGTCACACATGTACCGTGTGGGTTCTCACTACCTACGAAGAGCCCTTCCGCAGCTGCAGGATTAAAAACCCCTCCATGCATTCCCACTGAATTCTAAAATTATGTGGGGGTTAAAAGGCTATCACATACGGTTGCACTGCCGAAGTCTAACATTCCTGGTTTCTGCGGGCTAATCCCTCAACTTTCATCTTTACCGACAGATCTGGGATCACCCTCCATTTCTCTCGTAAAGATGTCCCTTCAGGGTCGTCAGTCAGAACATGCTGACGTTATAGGAGCGATATGTTCCCATAAAAATGCCACTAGAGTCCAGGACTGTCAGCGTGCACGAAATTCCTCGATTCCCCCTCTGAAAATCTCGCGATTTCTAAGAAGACGGCCGCCACCGGCGAAGACTTCAAGAAGAGTATATATGCGAGACTCTGTTTTTTTTTCAGGAGAACCCCTGTAACATCTAAGCCAGAACGGCTGTGCAGATTTCTGCTCCCCGAAAGACTGAGTTTGTCGCTATTAAAATCTTTTGCACCAGTCTGGAGATGCTGCAACCTGCTCGAACCAACCTCTTACTTGTTACGTTTTGTTAATAAGCACTTGTTAAGTTTGTTACATCTGGCCTGCTATTTTTAGACCACTCGCATACCACGCCAGTTGGACACGTTTCTGTATCAGAACGCCACACTGCCCTTGCACATAAAACTAGAGTTCATGGAACAATTTGTTAAGGCGTTGGATAAAAATGGTGATTGCTTTCGATATTTAAATTATGTAACTCCCTATTTATCCGAAAGATAAAATCAAAGGTGTGTTCGTCGGCCTAGATATAAGACTGTTAATGAAGGATAAATAATTACAAGATAAAAAGAACTTTTTATAAACCCTGATTTTAAATTTTCTGTTGAATCATATAAACTTGACAATTCTATGTATTAATAAATACTTTAAAAGAATTTTTTGATGAATTTTCCCATCAAAGAAAATGAAGTTAATAGGAAGTTAATTTGCGTTTAACTTTTCGTTCCCGTTTCGGCCGATAGATGGGTGCACCAGTCTACAAAAGAAAATTAACTGAAAATAACTGAAAGTTAATTCAATTCTGCTTAAAGATGGCTAAAAGTATAAAAAAATGCATCGCCATCGTGTTCTGAGTATTCTAAAAGTTTCAAATGTCTAGCTAGTCGGGAAGTTAGTTAAAAATCGATTGCAAGATTTGTACTAGACAAACACACAAACAAACAAGAAAGCAAGTTAATAAAAACATGGAAAAAATTAGAAGACCAAGCTTTTATGTGCGGCTCGAAAAACTGACTCATTATCAGGCAGGTGAATTTATACACATAATTTTGGAAATTTGGGCCTGAAATATACAAAACTGTACAAAAATGTGCCACCTGCTGCTCACGTTGTTCGTAGGGATGTATCTTTGTGAATCATCCCGTTCCAAAATGAAATGTGCGAAGAGCTTATGCAGAAATCGGCTTACTGATTATTACTTTGATGACGTATTGAGAGTAGCCTTTAACAAGTATAAACACCGATGTATCTAAAATGAAAAAGTTTGTCTAACATAAGAAATCACACTCATTTTTAAACAAACGTTTCAATACATTTTAGGGTTTGAGATTTATTTTTTACGTTATTACAGTGCAGTCCCGATAATCCGATATGATTGGGATCAGACCCTTTCGGATTAACGAATTTTTCGGATTAAGCAAAATCATTCTTAAAATAGATTTAAATTACATATTAACGTGTGATTACATAAATATTACATATTAGGTGTGATTACACAGTTTATTTTATAAGGTCTGTTGGAACATTACCAAATCTCGGTACAAAATGGGTGATAAGAGAGCGGAACGTTGCCTAGTACAGTACAGTAGAGTGTAAGTTGTTCCTTCAGTAGAGTGTGAGATTTTAGATTATCAGCAGATTGTTGAAATGGGTTTGAAAGAACCTGTCAACGTCTCAGACGAGAGTGAAGGTGAAGCAGACGGTGGCTGCGAGCAGATGGTATCCCACTCAGACGAGGCGTCGGCATTTGATAAAACGCTACGCTACGTAGAGCAACGCTCCGCCGCGACCCCAGCAGACATTATTTTTCTGACGCGATGGCGTAATTTGGCTTGAAGGTAGAGGTATTCTTCTCTTACCTTGAAGCCAAATTAAACAATTTAGCAGATTTTTTCAAACCAATGTAGTTCAGTAATAATTAGTTCAGTAAATTGTCTAATTTTAAATTTTCTTCTAATTTTCAGAAATATACTTTATATTACTTAGTATCACTGTGGTTTTGTTGTAACCTTAGTTCTTTTTGACTTTTGGTTTCGGATTAAGCGGACTTTCGGATTACCGAGGTTCGGATAATCGGGACTCTACTGTATATAAATTGCGTTATGTTGCGGCCCGAGAAACGTACAAACATTTGCATGTGGCCCAGGAGAAAGAAAAAAAAATGTTGAGTATATCTGCTCTAACTCGTAAAAAATCTAAATATAGGTAGTAAATTCAAGTTTTTGAGATCGGTTATAATTTGTCCCATTTATCTTGGCAAAACACAAATAAGTATGTCGTGTGTATAGAAGGCAGATAATAGAATATTTGCACTGATACAGGTTAATAAACAGATATCTTTAATTTAAAACTATTACAATGAACCAAGGATTTCGGATTGAAGAACGTTCAGTATTTCGAATGCATGGAAGAGTAACATAGCTTATTCTTGAAAATCGACTCTTACAAGGGATGAGTGTAAGTGTACTGGGTGAACGGTGTCTGTAGGTGTTGACTGACGGATGCTTTGTTCAGAACGTTTAAATCCCGTCCAAGTACAACGGCGTGTGGTGAAGCGGCACTTCCGGTTTTGTAAACCATAACGGGGACAGCTGGAGCACTTTTGGTTCCTGTAGAAACGAGAAAGGGTAAGTGTTACTAAAATGACATCTTTATTCACTGAATTGAAAAGTGATTAGAGATACATTGAACTGTCATATTTCAAAGTGTCAGTTACTTTTAAGAAAAGTAATTTTAAACGGTTAAATTGGGTTGCATGATAACATTCTTTTTTAAATATGATTGGTTGGAATCGTATGTTCAGTGACTGTAAATTGATGCAACGTTTATGAAGTGAAATATATACTTTCTAAAAATTGGCATCAGAATGAGGGAAAAATTTTACGTATGTCAATTCTAAGAAAGATCGCTATATACGTTTGATTTACTAAATACCATTGTTAATGTGCCTATTTAATGCATGAAATGATACTTCTTATGTAATATTTATTATGTGATAATTCTTATGTGGTTGTTATATGGTTCACGATATTACTGGACATCAAAGATTTATATGATGAGGAAGAGATGCAAAGTTCATACATTTTGTTACACCTTTCTAAATATTGGTTTTACACCAGGAGTAAATCTTGATATGATTAAATGTAAGAACAGTCCCGACATTTTTTGCGATATTAGTTTAATTTTACAAAACGCTTTTTTTAATGTGCCCTTTTTAATGCATAAGATGATAAAAAAATTATTTCATATGATTGGTTGGAATATAGTAGTTAACAGCAGTATAATGGAAATAAAGATGTTGTCATTATGTATAGAAAGTGTTTCATCTACCTGATGGCAAAGTGGTGCAAAATTTATGCAGTGCAGTGCAATGCGATGCAAATTTTCTAAACATTGTATCAGAGAGAGAAACTCCACTGATCAACTTTGGATTTTTTTTAACGATATTCCTCTGATTTACCAAATACATACAAGGGTTTGCCCAAACTGGTCGGCAGATCTCTACTGTCCGTTCGGCGCCCAGGCCCATATGAAACATAACCGAACAGGGGAAATCAACCCTCGGCTTGTTTGCAGGTTTTACTACGCAGCTTCTGGTCTTCAGGCTAAACATTGCTTATGGATCGACCGTTCGGGAAGCTTAATTTGTAGATTACCAAATACATACGTGAATTTGCCTGTTTAATTCATGAGTTAATAAAAAAATCTGTCAATTTAAAAGGGAAACTTGCTAATCTAAAGATACCCTGATCCATGAAAATAGCAATTCGGGAAGGAGATGTGAACTTTTCCGCTAAGAAATCAATGCACAAGGTCCCACATCACCCAGTTTCAATATCAACTGAATCGAGATTCCTCAACATAAGTTGATATTAAATGGTAATAGGTTGATAACAACTCATTCGATCAACATTTGAGCCAAATCCGTTAAGTCCACTTTTTGAAATTTTAGTGTCGAAGCACTTGGTGGAATCCAAATTTCTACATTCATAATACGTATCCTAAACAATAAGGATTAGCAACGACAAAATTATTTTTGGCCTTCGAATAATGAACAACTTTTTTCAGAAGCCAATCCAGTTAAGTCAATACTCTATAATGTAAATCGTTGCAACAATGCAATTCAAACGCAAGTGCTTGAAAATAACGGAAAATCGTTTAGTGTTTCAACCCAAAAGAAAAAAAAAATTAAGTGAGTCAGTGACAGTCTAAATTGCTGCAGAAGTACTTGTGAATAATTAAACAATTTTTTTCATTATTTTTTCTGGTAGAAAATAATTTGAAGATTGAATTGGAGTTATTACTTTTTTTTCACTTGCCAAATCAGTTAAGTACCTTAGTCACGCAAAAATTGTGATAATGGTAACGTTGACTCTAAGGATATTCTATCTTATAGATTTGATATGTCGTCAGATAAAAGCTACGTCTGCAATAATGCATTCTACAGTGTTTATTTGATTTTATATTTTCAGAGGAATTTTAAAAATCAATGTATAAATCCCTTTTCAACCACTTTTTGTTTTATGGACTTTTACCGATTGGGCAAATGAGCGGCTCAATTATTGAAGAATAGAATTATAAATTTCAACAGTTATTTATTTTTTCAATTGTTAACAGGAAGCTCCGAGTTTGCACATTTTGATTTACATAAGGAATATTGAGGTTTCAACCCCTATCGCAGTTTCAAACATATAAAAAAAAGGAGGCTTAAACAAAATGACGAATTGCATTACCTGATAAGAGGACAGGAGTGGTGTTCTGCTGAAAGTGAGGCATCGTCAAGGCAGGTTGGTTTTGCTCGGTGTTGTGAAAGCGACCAGGCTGGTTTTGCTCAGTGCTGTGAAAGCGTCCAGGCTGGTTTTGCTCAGTGCTGCGGAAGCGTCCAGGCTGGTTTTGCTCAGTGTTGTGAAAGCGTCCTTGGCGATCTTCATGGGTGTTTCCCACGTTTTGCTGGCGATTATCAGTTTGGCTGTGTTTATTTTCCTCGGAATGAATGTTGCTCTTTACTCCACTGCTCTGCCTGTTTTGAGATTTCTCGTTCTGCTGATTTCTTGGAAACTGGGACGAGGAAGATAGGTACCTCTTATCTCCAGAGGTCTGCTCTAATGGCTGATTGACAGGAGAAGCAGGAGAAATTCTTCTTGAATCGAAAGCGATTTGACCTTGGTTGAAGAAACTATCCCGTTCAAAGGTGGAAACTGGCCCGGCTGATTGCTCACTTTGTGAAGATGGTTTCTGATATTGGTTGACTTGCTCTTGAGATGGCTTCTGATATTGGTTAACTTGCTCTTGAGGTCTTTGAGCGATCTGATCTGGTTTAGCTAAGGATCGTTGGGGGAAAGGATGTTGGCCCTGGCTTGCACCGTGATCTTCTCTTGCAACATTTTGGTAAAAGGTTTGCTGAGTTTGGAATCGCTGATCTTCGACGGGAGACCTGAAATTATTTTGACTCTGGAAGGAAGCTTCTTCAGCTTGGGATAATTGCTCTTGGTCTCTAGGGAAGCTTGTTCCGAAATTTTGATACATTCCCGATTGGATTTCTGAACGGCGTTCCATAGGAAAAGGGGTGCCTTTCGGGGGGAGCCCTTGATTGTGTACTGAAGGTTCATCGGCATTTTCAATACCAGATCTGAGAGTTTCTTGACTTGACAAGGTAGTTTGAACTTGAGATACTGGACTGTAAGCAAAATGTGAATCAGGTCTAAGATCTTGGTTACGGAAGCTGGATTTTTGGACCGGAGTTTCAGAAACAGGAGGAAACTGACTGACTTGGGTTTTAGTCGTGAATGTAGCTTGAATTTCGGAGTTCTGGTTTTGGGCGGGTTTCCTTTCGTTTGTACTGAAACCAGCAGCTGAATTGTCTACTTGAGAGCTTTGAGGTAAAGCATTTTTTCCAAATCGCCTGTACTCTTGTCTGGTTGGTTGATTATTTGTTCGAGAGGCTTGGTACTGTTGTTCCCTAGATGCCTTCAACTCCTCTGGTACCAAAGTCTGGGTTACCTGAAAATAGGTTTATTTTTACTAAAAAACCCAGAAAAGTTTCAAAGAAAATAATAGAATTTGGGGTCATTTTAACTGCGAAATAAAATTATAAAATACATGGATGCCTGGTATTCAAAGTATAAGTTAAAATCTGACAATTTTAAAATGAATTAGGTGCTCATTTCTCTGTAAGACTTGACATCAGCACTTTACAAACTGTGTTGGGTTCAAAACAGTTTCTTAAAATTGATTTTGTGTTTTTAATAAAAGTTTCAGAAACATGAACCACAGGTTGATTAACACTCATGCTGACATTAATAGTTCAACAAAGAGGCTAGGGGGAGGAGTTTAGGTTAAAAATAATAATGCAAATTTGTTTTGTTTAGAGCGCTGCGTCTACTTTGCTTTACAATTGCTAATTTAGACCGCGATCGTCTCATTAAAACGTGATTTGCTTTCATTAATTTTTGTACGCTTGAAATATGTATCAAAATTACTGTTTTTCATATGTATATTGTTTATCAAAGAAATAAATTATTTATGAGAAAATATATATGTGTATATCCTTATTTCCTGGGGTCACGAAAAAATCTCTATGCTGAAAAATATTTCAGTTAGTCTTTTCTAACGAAACTACCACGGATTATTAACGTAGGATTACTTATCGTTGCTTACCTCTTTTCGTTTCTTTTTTTATTTGACGCATTTTGGTACCTTTCTGTTTAACTGTTTACTGCTACTGGGTTTGGCGAGTTGCCAAAATTATAACTCACGACGGACTCTGAATTTTTTCTTTCCGAAGGACCGTTATTGAGGAACGTAATCCTACGTTAAAAGGGGTCATGAATGAAAAAAATTTAAGAAGCGCTTGTCTAAAGTAAGCTTTCACAAAATACCTGAGATCCATGAGAAAGTTAAGTTTTTAGCTTTTAGCTGTTTATCTTTCTTATAAATCCTGCATTTCGAAAATCGTCTGATGTTAAAATTACCGGAAAAAATTGCAAGAGAGTGTAAATTATTTTCTCGTCTGGTTAGATTAGAGTCTGGATAAACTTTTAATTTAATATTTTCTTATAAATTATATGAAAATCAAGCAGCAGTCTTGCCTTCTATCTTTTCCTCTGTAAATATCCCGTTTTCAAATAAAAAGTTTCAAAGTTCCTACTATATCTAGTTTCTGTAACACTAACTTTGCTGCTTTAAACACTCGCAACAACATGCAATGTTCGTTATATGTTTTAAGTTTTAAAAATTACGTTTACCTGCTGGTTATTAGAATTCCTTCCGTTTTCAAACGTCTCCCGCTGGTATCCCGTTGGGCTTCCAAGACATGCGACGAAACTAAGAGCCGCGACCAAAATCTGGAAAAATAAGTGTTTATCTTTATTATTCATTAGAGACAGACAGACACAGAGGGATAATAAAGTGAAATCTGTGTAGTTATAGCGTTTGCATAGTACAGAACTTTGATAAATACTGCTCGCAATTTTTATCTAATCTCTCGGATTTTCAACAATTTTCTATCTCTTGGGATAAATTTTGATACACTTGTACGATTCTTAAAGAATTAGTTCTGTCGTTATGTACAGTGTTTAGAAATCAGAGAGAAATTTCGATGTCTTGTAAGAGAATGTTCATCATTTGTTTTCAATAGACTTTTAAAGATCTTCTGAAAAGATCACAATAGAAAAATGTTTTGACCGTATAATTCTGAGTTGGGGACATTAGTGTCTATCCAAGATACTTTTTTTCCGGTTACAAGACTGAAATTTTAGGTAAAGAGTACATAATCCCACTCGTTTCTTGAATAGTGATGAAGACATTGTCTATAGCTTCAATACATGGCTGACTAAATACCACTCAGCCATTTTAGCTACTTAACTGCCTGTATTGATCACATAAAACCGAATTGGGTAGTACGTGAAACAAATTTAGAGCCTGTTGCTTTCCGGAGTAAAGGAACGACCATTACAGCACTAAGCCCTGTCATGATTTTCACTCATAAGCTAAGTGTTATATGAATATCGCGATAAGATCATGCGTACTTTTGAGTGCATTTTAGATTGTAAACCGTTATAAAGACTGGTGAATAACACTTATCACTTAAATGAAACTTGCATGATCAGTACATAAGTTATTTTCAACTATCGTATGTAGTATTTATAAAGTAAGGGATTTTTATGAGGTTTTTTTCTGTTACAGTGACGAAATTAGAATCTAAACTGAAGTAACCCCAAATATTCACAAACAATTTTTCAAAAATAGATGAAGGAACATGATAAACTATTTTTATGTAGCGATATATTTGTGTTGAGTACGAAATAAAGTGTTATCAGAAATGAAAGTCCAAGATAAGATAGGATAGATCCCATTAAATTTCGAACCCATGTAGCATTCTTTGATAAAAACTAACTCCCCCCTAAACATTAAAGTAGTTCACGAGATAATTAGCATTACATTCTATTATCAGAAAAGTATTTCCTTTAAATAATCTAAAAAAAACATTGCATTTAGGAAATTAAAATTTTTTAATCAAATTTGGACTTTAAAAAGTTGTGTACTCAATTCTCATGCAGATTTCTGTCTGCATCGGAAGAGAAAAAGAGCTTGATTCGTGAGATCCACGGGAAAGCTCTAGCATTTTTGTTGTTAAGCCTTAATCTGTACTTTTATTAATCAAGCGAATCATTAGCGTTGTAAAATGCAAATGCAAACATTCAGAAATGAAAATAAATTATGAAATGTCTCTTAAATATAATGGAAACAAAAGCAGTAAACAATATCCTTAAATTTACATTTAAAGATACAGCATTAGATTGTTAGGTGCTTAAAACAATAGCAAACTTGCCAATGTCTCGTAGCATAAATAAACGGAGGATTCAACATGGCAAATCTTTAAATAACTCTACGAAGGGATATTGAAAATACGCCTGGCTATTCTGTCATACTGGGCCATTTATGCTGTATTATGCCAATGAAAAAAAAAAAAAGAAAAAAGGAAATACCTTAAACCTCCAGTACTTTGGTTGGTATGACAGAACTCCAATTTATCTCGATTCTGAAATGTGTAATTTTCAGCTTATATGACAAATTTTTACTGTAATATACGATGAATCCCTTTGCTGCAATCTATATATATAAAACAGTTCTGTAACTGACTGACTCACTGACATACGACACACAGACCAAACCGCTGGACCTAAAGGGCTGAAATTTTGCATGGCGATTCTTCTTATAGTGTAGGGTTGCACTAAGAAATATTTTTGAAAAAATCTTCTTAGATTTTTTAAAAATTAAATTTTTAAGCTGTTTTTGTATCCTTTTTAAGTTTGCATTTAAAATAATAATTTGAATATTATGAAATTTACATCACGAGAAAGATCATAAAAATTCCTTTAAAATGAAATCTTTTTCGAATCTTTACCTCCATTTACTGATCTTTGGTGAATTTTTAAAGATTAAATTTTATAATTTAATTTATTAAATGCTGATCACGTGATTTCCTTTTCTGGTACTTTAAATTAATTTATCGTCACGTGCGTAACGAAATAGACAATAAAAATATTTTTTTTCTTGCTAACGCAGACGATTGGACATTATCCAAAAAATATTAAAATACAGTAAAAGATACGTTCCTCAAACACCACTATATTAACTGTACTATATTCTTTAGTATGTTCTATTAGATTTAATTTGAATATTTTCTTCTACATTATTTTGTCTATAATAATATCCCTTACGATTTTTTTATAAATATATATATATTTGGCATTAATTGCATATATTGACCGTTGTATTTAATTCTAATGTACTCCGCAGCGAAGTGCGAGTTTTCAGCTAGTATTGCATAAATATAGTACCGTCCGGTCAATGCGAAATTCACGAGCTCTCACTGCCAAATTTCGATTTTGAACTGTGATGAAATACAGTGCAGGGCATATTGCTTTTGGAATCGTTTCGTTTCAGATTCTAAGTCTGAGATATTTTTTTAAATAATCAATTAATATTTGTTATAAGTACTCCCGTTTTATTGAAATATCATCTAAAGAAAAATGTGGATGTAACTCATAGTATATACTTTTTCTGAAAAAGTTAAATTTAAATGAGATATCAGTTTATAAATTAATAAATACACAAATTAAATAATTGCTTGATAAGTCAAGACACGTTCTCGGATAGTCCCCAGTACTGCTGGTTTAAAAGAGGACTTTAAAAATATTCTAATATTAAATACATTGCTTTCTAACAAACATTTACTCTTAAGATTTCAGAAAATTTCATGAAAAAATGTTTCTAAAACTAACAGTTTAAACATTCTACAGTATATGCTATTTATTATAAAATATAAGATTCTAGATTAAATTGATATGACTGGGTTTTAATTATGTTTTAATATAAAACTTAGAAATAATTTTAAATGCAAATGGTTCTAAAAGTTCTGAATGAAGATTACAAAATTAATGGAATATGCATCTAGCAAGCGAATTAATTTGCTTAAACAAATTAGTTAAATCCTATCACGTTTTATGAGTTAATTTCGTAAGCTGTTAAAGTTAAAGAATTAGTTTAAAAATATGAGCCAAGTTTAATAAAATTACATTAATTTTTAATCAAATCTTTTTAACTTATTTTTAAGATGAGAAAATAATGTGCCAAGATAAATAAATACTCATTGATTTTAAAACAAGCCAGCAAACACTTTCAACGGAAAGGAGAAATCATTTGAAAATCTCACCAGAAAGATCTTCATCTTTACCAAGAGATGGAAAACGGTTTTGGATGCCATTTGCTTGGAACCATCGCTATTTATACGAAATTTCCAATTAAAAAAAATCGAACATAAAACGACTGCTGAAAGCAAAGAACAATTACCTTCCGTTTCATTTGTTCTATTGTATTTTGACAGAAATCTGGTACTTGACCCAGCGAATTTTTGCTTATTCGAAATATCTGATGTGAAAGCCTTGAACTAAACCTTTTTTAAGTAGAACAGACACTGAGAGATGTTCTATATTACCTTATTCTCTCCATTTTATGACTATCTCCTGTCTGCGAGGATTCGAAGGCGTAATCGATACTCGGTTATAGATGAATCAGAGTTGAAAATCGAGATTCCCGGTTGTGCAGAGATGCCGCGAAGTATCCACTTTCATCTGAGTGAATCTGATGCGAAGAAACACTATATGGTAGAAATTCGCGGCCTTGACAAAATTCGGAAATGATATTCTGTGTCATATCTCTATTTTTTCATTTAATCAACGCTGTGTAGACGAGGTTATCCTGTATTCAAGGGGGAATATTAACGTTTGGGTAAACAGCGAAATTTGTAATAGTTCACATATTATGAAATCCTTTTTTTTCCTTCCTGTTGATATCAAACACATATTTGCAAGTCTGGCGTTTATAGGGACGCGAAATGGATAGGAAATAGAATTGATAACTCAATTATTGGGAGGCGGTTTTTTTTCAAATAAGGTTCTTTCTATGTAAAACTAGCTGAATATCCGTGCTTCGTTACGGAGTACATTCAAATTAAATACACCGGTCAATGTACGCAATTAATGCCAAAATATATGTATATATATTTATAAAAAAATTGTAACGGATATTTTTATAGACAAAATAATGTAGAAGAAAATATTCAAATTAATACAACGGTCAATGTATGCAATTAATTTGTATGTTTAATATCCATAAAACATACTATTTTGAATTAAATTCTTAAAAAATTTCCATCTCAATTAGTCTAGCGATTAAATTTTATCTTTTACCGTATTTAAATTTTTTTTGTCAATTTATTTCGTTGTTATGCACGTGACGCAAAACTAATTTAAAGTATCACAAAAAGAAAAGAAACCCCATGATAAGCATTTGATAAATTAAATTCTAAAAGTTAATCTTTAAAAATTCACCAAAAATCAGAGAATGAAGGTAAAGATTCAAAAAAGATTTCATTTTAAAGACATTTTTACGATCTCTCTCGTGATGTAAATTTTATAACCCACAGATTATTATTTTAAATGCAAACTTTAAAAAAAGTTACAAAAACAGCTTAGAAATTTAATTTAAAAAAATTTAAGAAGAATTTTTCAAAACTCTTGCACCCCTACACTATAAGAAGAATCGCCATGCAAAATTCCAGCCCTTTAGGTCCAGCGGTTTGGTCTGTGCGTTATCTATCAGTCAGTCAGTCACGGAACTTATATATATATATAGATAAATATGAATTTTTATTACATAATGCATGCTGATTAATCAATTGCTTTGATTTCTGCATTTGCACAGACTGTAAATTGCTAGTTCCGAGTGTTAGATCTTTTGGATACTTATCAACTTTGGACATTATGAGTAATTTTGAAGTTTTTACTACGCAAAGGATACTAACTAATCAGTTCCTTTGATTTCTAGGATTATACAGATCGTAATTTTTAGTATCTCGTGTTAGGAAATTGTGTTAAGTTATGAGTTACTTTATCAAATTTTAAGTAATTTTACTCTTTAAAGAGCAGCATAAAAATAATTTATGCAGATCTAATTCCTCTTCATTCCGAGCGCGAATCAGGAAAATGACACAGGAAGGGATACAGACATGATGTATCCCATCCTTCAGCTAACGGGACCCATTTTTCCGATTCCCTCTTTAGAACGGTAAATTTCATACCCCTTTGTAAGAACGGCCATTAAGGGGATTATTTATATACTACATATATATATATAATACATATATATATTTATATACTACATATATATAACGAACTTTTTCTTGTGATCCAATATTTTTTTCTCCGTCTTTCTCAAAATATTTCTGATCATTTCAAACTTATTCTTTCATTTAACACATTTTAGGGTGATCAATGACCTTTAACTGGTTTTACCAGTCGCCTAACTCAATGTCATTGAAATTCATTAATTTTAATATAAAATTATATTTTTTAATTGAAAATGCAGCGCATTCCTTGACTATGTTTTGTTTTATTCTTTTTCTCCTTGCAGATTTCATTTTTATGGGTAAGATATATAAAACAAATAGATATTAATTTACAAAATAAAGGTGTGCTTAATTACTTTTTTTAATAATATTTAGTGTTTATGAATTTACAGTCTGTTTTGTGTAGTTTAAAGTATTTTAAAACGTGAATCTCTATTTAACGAATTTTCCATATAACGAACTTTTTTCGGGATTTAGCGACTTCGTTAAACAGAGGTCCGACAGTATATATATATCAATAAAGCATGGTTGGGATCTGTTGCGGTCACACTTCCGGGTGTACCGGATCAAATTCGGCCATATTTGAAAATGTCGAAATCGATGGATTTTTTTTCATGAAAGTACATAAATGTTACATATTTGGAAAGAACTTTAAAAACTGATATTTTTTTCAGCGTACACTTAATCTGTTACTTTAATAGTTTCAGAGATATTTCAATTCTAAATGCATACTTCACCGAAGAAAACGTAAACACAGCGTGATTCATTCACAGCGTGATTCTCACTAAAGAATGAATCACTGAGAAATGAAAAATATACCCATGCGGTGACGTCAAACTTCAAAGGAGATAAAGTTTGACGTCACCGCATGGGTATATTTTTGATTCATTTCTTGATATATTACGAAAACGTGCGGGACACTGGAATTGACGTTTATGTATAATGAAGAATGGCAACTGCTACGGCAATTTTATTTTGCTTTCGCGCATTGTCGGCCAATAAATTGACAAAAATCGATAAAAAATTAATTAAAAAAAACTAATTGAGCCCCAATTTATAGTTGAAAAGTATATTTTAGTTGAAAAATAAAATGGTTTGGTGTTGATAAGTTGTATTATTAGTTTTTCTTTAGTTAAATACCGTTAAATTAGTAAGTTCTTACGTTGTCTCAACTAGGAGGCAACAGGTCCTAAACATTAACTGAGCCGAATTTGGTCCCGGTCTGTGAAACAGTCTAGGATTTTATAGCGGACAAACAAACAGACGAGCTCTTTTATATACATAGATATAAAATAGTTCCGTGACTAACTGATAGATAACGCACAGACCAAACCGTTGGACCTAAAGTGCTGAACGTACTTTCATTTGAACACAATCAACACGAAATCGGCGGCCATCTTAAACTCGAAAGCGAAGTACATTCTCATCGATTCAAGTTTGGTGGAAAGTTATATCCGCTAAGTGAATACGACGTGAGTTTAGCTCCCGAGAACTGGCCTGAGACTACCGATTTTCTTCTAGCTTGCGAGAACGCCCTCATCGTGACGTCATTTCTGACGTTTCTCGATAGCGAATTATTTTCAAAAGGCCTTAGACAAGCCCCGTAGGCCCGTATATCCTTTCCTGAGAGGTTATTGAATTATTAAACATGAACATATGACATAAGATTCTTTTGGTTCTCATTTCATAGTTCTATATCTATCTTCTGTTTTGTTTATACGTGGTTTTCAGTTTTGATTTTAGATATATAGAATCATGTTTGAACTGTCCAAACAACAAATAATTATCTAATTTTTATTTTCATTTTACCGATTTTTTCCAAAACTGTTCATATTTCATGTATTTCTTTCGTTGCTGATTAGTTTAGTTTTTGGTTTTAGATAAATATTCTACTAAGATATTTTTGTATGAAGTTCACCATTTCTTTGTTTTGTTGATTACACGCTAAAATATTTAAAAAGGGCATATTCGCATTTTCTTTATATAAATATTTATATATAGGAAATTTTGGTGTTTTTGAGAGGTTTATTTGTTTTTCCACAGTACCATATGCTCCAGAGACCTGTTTAATATTTGAATTGTGCTTATCTTTTGACTAAACCGAATACAGAATATCTCACAACATAGTCATGTGCAATTCTGCCTAATACATGCACTCACATAATTTCAATGTACAATGCATTATTATGTCACCAATAACACAAATTTCAGGAAATTTGAATTTTTGTATTGCAGGAATATAGGTTAAAGTAGCCAGCCGATTTACTTTCGCATTAAAATTTATCTTTTTTAATGCAGGTATGCTCATATCATACCTAGTGGTGGTAGGTGTTAATACGAATAACAAATTTTTCTCTTTGTGGTTATATGGGGGGGGACTGCAAATTAATAGTGCCTCTTATGAAAATTCTTGGTATGTGGTCGTGACACGTGCTGTTCGCTAAGCACGTTTCATGCGATTTCTGCCTTGAACCCAAATCATGACACACACACACACACATATATATATATATGTGTGTGTGCGTGTGTGTGTATGTAAGAGGACAAACTGTTGACAAAATATGTTTAGACCTATCAAATCCAGTGTTTAGTCATGAACAGTTGTACGTAGGTTTATCTAGAGTCCGTTCTTTTGATTCTGTCACTGTAGTATCTCCTATTTCTGAAATACTCAACTGTGTATATCAAGAATTTTCAGGAATATCATAGAAAAATAATAATAATTGCATTATAATATGTTAATAGTAAGTAAGAGTTAATTGTCTACACTTTTTTTAGTAATACTTGCTGAATTTTTACTCCATTTTACAAGTGAAGAAAATTTCCGAACACTTTTTTATTTGGTATGATTAAGTGTAGATATCTGAATTGTAAACAATAGTACATATAGAGAGTGATGTAATCCACACTATATTTTAGTACTTGCTGAAGTTTTACCCCTTTTTTAGTGAAAGAATTTGTCTCTAACAAGACTCTTTGTCTCAATTTGTCTGTTTTGGAGAGTGGCAACGGTGCTTGAACGAGTAGGTTGATGTTTTTCGAGATTCGGTGTATAAGTTATCTTTTGTGATATATAATATTTATTTATAAGTGAAATATTGATATTTTAAGTGTTTGTGCGGCATAATTCAAGACATCATAAAAATAGTGAAAGAAATTCTTATTTTTTAACATTTGTTGAACTTAGAAGAGACAATACGAACGAGGCCTAGCTTCGACGGTGTGTGGAAAGTTATTCCGGCTAGGCTAGCAGACTTCTTCGGGATAGGCCTAGGCCTTTCAGTGGAGCGGTCGCACTAGCGACAGTGTCAAGTTCTCCGAAGAGTACTGAAAGGGAGTAATTTGTTGCTGGATGTAAATTATAAAATATTATTTGAGGAAGCAAGTTGTTTCCTAATTTTGCCTGCTATTTGTTGTAGGATTGAATAACTGCCAAGGATTGCTTTACAGAACATATGTTTAGTAAATTATTGAGGTGGGCGTGTACTTAAGTACCGTCGGATAAGTTATTGGGGTTATAAGTGAAAGGCTTAATAAAGTAGAGTAAAATGCCTTTGACTAAATTCACTTCCTCGAAGCCACAAAAAGGGAAAGAGAAAACCCCTCCGGCTAGGAAAAAAGATCAACCGAGGCTAAGCCCAAGTGGGAATAGGGAAGAAGAGTTTAAGGAAACTGAGAGTCAAAAGGGAGCAGAGGATATAAGAGAGGATGTGCAATTGCCGGGTACAAGTAAAAGTGATGTAGAAGTAACAGAAGGGGATCAAACGATAAAATAGACAGTGAGGTGGCATATAGTAGCTCAGGGCAAACAGTTAAAGAATGCCAACAGAGAATTTTATAAAATGTTATAAGATGAAAATGGGGGGGGGGGTTATGTTCGTGTGTTGACCATAACCCCAAAAGAAGAGCAGAGTGCTGAGGAAACAAAAATGGAAATAAAGAAAGAGACTGATCCCACCAAAATTAAGGTTGGTATTAATACCCTTAGAAAAATTGGGAAAGGAGGCGTATTAATAGCTACAGAAAAAAAGAAGAAGAGATAGACAGATTCATAAAAGAATTTAGTAAAAACGATAGTTTAACTGAAAAATACAAGATTGACAAACCAAAAAAAACGAAATCCGCAGATTGTAATTTATGGCGTGACAGATGAAATAGACAGAGAAGAGCTAGAAAATAAAGCTAATGGAACAGAATGATGAGTTGAAAGAGGGGGATGTACAATTTGTAACAAAATTTAATGTTCGACAGGGACAAAATATAGTAATCAACCTAAATGGAGGAGCATTTAAGAAAATCATGAAAAATAAAAAAATCAAATTGGGATGGAATAGATATAACATAAAGGAATTTCTGAAACCAAAAATATGTTATAAATGCTTCAGGATTGGACATTTGGCCAAATGGTGCCTTAATGATCGGGTGTGCAGGGATTGTGGTGGACTAGTGCACGAAGGGGATTGTAAGTCAAATTTGACCTGTGTTAACTGTAAATTTCTGAATAGTAAAAGCGAGACTAAAGTGGACATTTATCATGCGCCTACCGATAGTACGTGCACTTGTGTAAGCACGGAGATAGGCCGTATAATCGCAAGAATGGATTATGGCTAGAGCCTGCTCAGCCCTATTCAAATGTGTACATCTTAATTTTAACAGGTCTATCAATGCGGTTCGAGAATTCGTTAGTGTACTTGACTATGACGTTATCTCGGCCAACGAGCCGTACTATAAAACGGGAGGGTTAAACGAGATAGTAGGGTTTCCAAGGTCTTATAAAGCGATTTATAAGAACAGAGAACCAAAAGCGGCTTTAATTATAAGAAGGAGTATGAAATACATAGAATTAATAAAAACGGAATACATCGTTGCAATTATGTGTGGTACGGGGCAAGAGGAAATAATTTTTATTACCATATATTTGCCACCATCGGATGGTAAAATGGACAGAGTCGAGCCCCAATGGGGCCAAATGTTGGCTATATTGGAACAGAATAAGAATAAGAGAATTTTGTTAGGGGATTTCAACGCTAACTCTACGCTATGGGGCAGAAAAACTGTAAAGGAAAGAGGGGCAGCTATAATCGATATGATTATTAGATACAATGGTATAATCTTGAATAACCCGGACAGTCTCCCCACGTATGACGGGCCATCCGGACAGGGTTGGCCCGATATATCCATAATATTTAATATGAAACAGGAAGACATGCGAAACTGGGAGGTTACAGATAAATATAATCTTTCGGACCATAATGCTATAGTTTTAGAAGTCACTAAAGGAGGTAAAATGAAATATACAGTTAAAAGTCCCAGATGGGAAATAAAAAATCTTAGATGGAACAATTTTTCTAAAGATCTAGAGAGGGCTATAGAGAGAATAGATAGAAAACAAGGGAATAGTACAATAGATGAAGATATTAGGGTATTTAACGAAGAAATAATAGGGATCTGTCAAAAGCACTGTAAAAAACAAAACAAAAAACAAGAATACCATGCATATTGGTGGAACCAGGAATTGACTGTCATGAGAAGCAGAGTTAGAGCCTTAAGGAGAAGAAAGCAGAGGCCGGTAGAACCCCAAGATAGAACAAGATGGATGATTAAGTTCAAAGAAGCAAGAGCAAAATATAGAAAGATGATAGTTGTGGCTAAACGCAATAACTGTGAAGGATACGTTCGGTGCAGTAAAAAATATTATTATGGACAGAAAACTAAATAAAGTAGAAGCAATTAGTGATGAGAACGGGAACCTTCATCAAAATGAAGAGGATATTGAACTGATATTAACGAAGTATCACTTTAAGAACATCGATGAGGTAGAAGAAGTATGTGAGTCGGTTGAGGATGAGAGGGATATGAAAATTGAGTCCATTGAAAGTGATTGGATAATGGAAGAAATAAATAATAAGACAGCCCCGGGTTATGAGGGATTGACGTTAGAAATAATAAAGGAGGTTCATAGGAGGAAAAAGGAGTTGCTATGTAATCTATATAATCGATGCTGGAAGGATAGATACTTTCCTAGTGAATGGAAGAAGGCAAAAGTTATATACTTTAAGAAAGAGGGCAGAGATTTGAAACATCTGAGTGGGTATAGACCCATATGTTTGCTCCCTTTGCTAGGAAAAATACTCGATAATTTAGTGACAAATAGGTTGGTGATTCACTTAGAAAGTAATAATTTAATTTCGCAAGCCCATTATGGGTTTAGACGTGGAGTGAGTTCACTACAAGCTTTAAGTAATATAATGGAATGATAGCTAGTAATAAAGACAATAAACTCCATACGTACATAATTTCATTGGACATTACAAAGGCCTTCAACTCAGTAAGAAAACAAAGTTTGATCAGGGAGTTGAAAAAATTAAATTTGAATAATAATCTTTTAGGAATCATTGTGAATTTTTTAGGAGGCAAAAAAATTATATTACAAAAAGGAGAATACGAATACAACGTAAGGGTGCCGCAGGGTTCGTCCCTGGGGCTGGTCCTATGGCTTATTCTAATTAATGAATTATTGGAAGAAAATAAATTTAGGGATAACTGCTCGATCCAGGCATTTGCCGATGATGTGGTGTTATTGATCAACAGCCCCGTTAGTTATAAATTTACGGAGTATGCAAAAGAGGCGTTAGATATTTGTCTACAAAGGGCAACAAAAAATAGTTTAGAATACAGTATAGAAAAGTGTAATTATATTATAATTGCTTGGAAAGGAGAAATCATAACTAAGCCTACCATTAAGATGGGAGAGAATAGAATAAAATATAGTGAAGAACTAAAAGATTTCGGAGTGGTATTCGATAAAAAATTCAAATTCTGGAAGCATCTTGAAATAGTAAAGGAAAAAGTGCTAAATTACTTTTATAAGTTATCTCGACTAGTAAAGAAAACATGGGGCATTAATGCCAAAATAATCAAAGAAATTTATTTAGCAGTCATTGAAAAAATTTTACTCTATGGTTCGGAAATTTGGTACCATGGCTATAAAGTAATAGATCTTAAGCTAATGCAGGTGCAGAGGCCGTTTATGCTTGCGATAACCAAATGCTATAGGACGGTATCGACAGATGCTTTAAATATACTATCAGGATGCATGCCGCTTTATTTAAAAGCGAGGATTAACAGACAGATTTTTAAAATTTATGACGAAGGAGCAGAATATGATATAGATGGTGAAAAATTAAATAGTGAGAGTTGCGAAACAAGAGTTAGAAAAATAATGAAGATAGAGGAACTGGCGAGCATAGACTGGACATATGAGTTAAATTCTAGCACTAATATACATGTTTACACTGATGGTTCTAAAGTCGAAGGAAAGGTTGGAGCAGGGATTGTCATATACGTCGAAGGAGAAGAGAAAGAGGTGCATATGGAACGTATAAACGGTGTAAACTCATACATGGCGGAGATTAGGGCCATTGAAAAGGCTATTGATATAATGAATGATAAGAACATCAAAAATTACGACGTATATACAGATTCGATGAGTGCCTTACAGGCATTACGTGTAACAACATACAAAGGTGAATTAGTTGAAGAAATCAAAATAAAGATAAAACAAGGCAATTTAAAGATAATCTTCCACTGGGTGAAAGCCCATGTGGGTATAATTGGCAATGAAGCGGCTGACCAAGCAGCCAAAGAAACTAACAGAGATTGGAGTTACTTTCAAATATAAGAGAAAGAAAATAAGGAGAATACTTGAGAATAAAGGAAAGAAGGATTGGCAGGAAAACTGGGAAAAATCCGAAAAGGGTAGAAGGGTATTTGAAGTATTCCCTGAAATATCAGAAAATAGAACTTGTGGAGACTTTAGGCTGAACCAAATGATAACTGGTCATGGCTGTTTTGCAGCGTATCAGAATAAATTTTTCGAAAAGGATTGTAATTGCATATGTGGTGTAACTGGGACTGTAGAGCATTATTTATATGATTGCCTGCATTTACAACATCACAGAGACAGGTTCCCGAAGCAATATAGAAGTTGGCATATAAGAAAAATCTTTCATGATTTTTATTGTCGAAAGGTAATATTAGCAATGATGAGTGAGCTTATGGATCACTTTATTCCGTTCACACATGAGGCGTTGAAAAGCAAAGTGGTGTAAGTCACGTTTTCAACTTTTTTCATTTGGGGGCGAATATGTAATCTCTATGTTAAATTTATAGTGGAATTGTAAATAGTTATTATTTGCAATGTTGTAATAATTGTTATGAATTATATTCAATGAATATTATGAATTATAATATTCAATTTATGATGGTAGTTTTTGCAGTTAAACTCTCTTCACTTACACCTCTTGACTTTCTGACTTACACCACTTTGCCTTTCACCGCCTCACATACCGATTAATAATTGTTTTCATGATGTATAAAATTTCAGCTATTGAAAACATACATATAAATATAAACATTGGGAAAAAAGTCAATAATAGTGTGAAAAAAATAAGCAAACATAAATAAACAATCAATGGTCGTATAAAATAATTTAATTCAGTTGCAAAATTATAAAACTCAGTTGCAATAAAGATACGTGGAAGAATGAATCTAATAAGCGAGTTGTGGCGTGGTGCTAGAGTCCTGGAATTCGATACATAAGATCTGCGATTCGGGCCCAACTCCTGGGATGAAGACTAAAAATAGAGGAAACTCCTGGAATTGACATAATAAGGACATCAGATTGAAAATTAAAATGTTTGTAGTAGCATAATAATACTATTTTGTGATAAAAGGTAGGAAAATTATAAAAGTATGGCAGAATGTATTTTAGAATTTTGTATAAGTTATCGTGTTGCAAAGTAATGAGTATAACTTAAAATGAACAAGTCATAGCTATAGGAAAATGCATATAAAGCATTTTAAGTAGTTTATAAATTGAGTGTTAAGACATATTAAATCATTATTTATTATTGCAGTTAAATGTATTGTGACGGTCAAACATAGAATAATTTCAAAAATGCAAAGTGTAAAATATAGTATTGTTTGAAGTGTATTTAAAACGAGCTCAGGTAGTTAATTAGTAATGGAATGTGATCTTAATAATTGCTAAGAGTAAACAATACAATGCGTAAAAAAAGTAAAATATTGTATTAAGACTATCAATAGGCAAATTATAAATGTATATCAAAGTTATAAATGTACACTGCTAAAAAAAATTAGGGGAGCAAGCAAAGAAGTTAAGAAAACTGTTCGAGACAACCACGTATTGGCATAAAATGGATAGTAAACGCGTATCAATGCGCAATACAGAAAAAAAGACGTAAAAAAATTTGTAATTAAGCTTTAATTCTTTGAAAATATGGAAAAAACATGAAAAGATGATTTACGGCAACAATTTGGTTACATGTAAACGATAAAAGTATTGTTTAGAAATGATGCAAGATTTTTAATATGGCGTGTGGTCTCCTCGAACAGCTAAGACTGCTGCACACCTGTTTCCATGGATGCGATGATGTTATCGATAAGACTTTGGGGATTACTGTTCCACTCCTCAAGAAGTACAATCTCCAAGTCTCGGAGAGTAAAAGGAGGCCTTGGTCTCACAGCATTGCGTCGTCCGAGCATGTTCCAAACATGCTCGATTGGATTCAGGTCAGGAGAGCACGCTGGCCATTCCATACGCTGTAATGTTTCAGCTTCAAGCATGTTCTCCACAAGACGAGCTGTATGCGGTCTGGCATTATCATGCTGGAAAACAAAGGAAACTTCAATGGCTGCAGCGTAAGGTATGACATGAGGTCTCAGTATCCCGTCTGCATACCTTCGGGCGGTCAAAGTACGATTCCGAATGATATGCAGGTCCGTACGTCCACCTATGCTGATTCCACCCCATACCATAAAACCAGCTCGTCTGTATTGTGAACTTTCACGAACGAATGTGGGGTTATTTCGACTGCTCCTTTCCCTCCATACCAAAACACGTCGGGTGTCACACTCCAGACTGAATCGGGTCTCGTCTGTAAACAGCACTTGGCTCCAATCATGTTTCTCCCAATATCTTGTTCAGCAGTCCATCTTCTTCGGGCCGCACGGTGGCGTGAGGTCAACGGAATGCAGACCATTGGCCTACGTGCATAGAGACCTCCCTGATGAGGCCTATTACGTACTGTTTGGCTGGACACCCTTCGTCTTGTTGCCAACAGCAACTGTCTTTGCAGCTGAGTAGCATTGTCTGTTCTGTTTCGACGAGCTGTTAACAGTATATACCGGTCATCAGTTACTGTAGTGGCGCGTGGCCGACCTTGCCCTGGTCGACGTCTAACATTCCCTGTTTCTTGGAATCGATTCCACAGCCTTGCAACGACACTTCTGGCGACTCCAACAGCGTCCGCGACACTACGTTGTGTTTGCCCGGATTCAAGTCTGCCTATAAAACACCATGGCATGGATTCCGGTAAATCACGTTGTTGAGACACTTTCAAGTCACCTTTTCTCAAAAAGAATAACTGAGCATTCGAATTTCACAGTTAAGGCAGTGAAACAGACGTTTTTGCAACATCCCGATTTCCGCCCTTATGTTCTTTTTCTGGTTTTTGACGTCATGAACTTTGATTTGCATATGGAGTTTTCTTCTTCTTTTTCCTGCTAGGCTTTAAATTATGGATGATTTATTTTATGTTACTTATCGGTGTAAGTATTTGCGAAATTTCGTTAAAACCATGTGCTCCCCTAATTGTTTTGAGCAGTGTATATTGCATATTATAATTGCATATAAGTGCATAAGTAAATGTAAACGAGTGTACTATAAAAGTAAATGTAAATGGGCACATTATAATTGTACATTAACACTGCATATTATAATTGAATATAAGTGCATAAACAAATGTAAAGAGGTGTATTCTACAATCGTATTTGTAATAGCAAAGTGTAAAATTAGATTGTTAAAGGTAAAGTGCACATTTGTAAATAAATGCATCGAACTCTGTACACAAAACGCTTCTTAAATTTGCGAAGCAAAATGAGTAGTAAGAATGACTAGTACAGACATGTAATGCATTTATTATCGTATCAAATTTAAAACTGATTGTATATTGATTATTGGTATAATAATATGTTATTCTATGGATTTTAAGTATGTTGCATGCAAAATGTTTTTAAACTTGCAATGTAAAATGAGTAATAAGAATGGTTACTATACGAACAATGTAATGCATTTATTATCATACCTTACTTGAAATTTGATTATATATTGATTATTTATAGTATGTTGCTATTGTATGGATTTTAAGTATGTTGCACGCAAAATGTTTTAAATTTGCAAAGTAAATTTACTAATAAGAATGATTAGTACGAACAATGTAATGCATTTATTATTGCATCTAACTCAAAGCTGATTGCATGTTGAATATTAGTTCAGTATTTTGTTTGTATGGATTATGAGTATGTGGTATAATGAAACAAAATTATACCGTTGATTATCAGCAGTTACATGTTATTGATAAAATTTCTTGAATTAGTACAAAGCAATAGAAATTGATTGAAAAGGGTAAACTGTATATAGAAGGGGATGAAAATTATAATAAATGAGTGGGTTTATAAAAAAAGATTCTAACTGCCTTGCATTATATAATGCATAATAATGTAAATATAGCATAATAATGTATAGTGAAGTTATAATGTAAATTGGTATTGTGGAGTTAAATAGTGAATAATTTAAGCATAAAATAAAACAGTAAAGTAAGAATAAATAAATAACTTGTAGGATTATTAACTAATTGCATTTTGTATACTAATGATGAAATGATAATAGTTATCTTATCTATTATTTGTATAAGTTGTTTATTGAGATAATTTTACTTATAGATGTGATTGTTAAATTATATTTGTAAAAAGAAACTGTAGATGTGTAAACTGTATGGCAAGCAGAAAGGCACCTTTACTGCATGTTTAATCAACTTAAAAAAATAAAAAATGGAAAAGGAAGAGAAAAATTTAAAAAAAAAAAGAAGATGAAGGACAAGTTCTGATTGGTAGAGGGTTCTAATAGGCTTTAGAATTGCAAAAAACCAACTAGCTTGCTGTTACTGAGGAGCCTACCTGTGAAGAGGAGTTGCCACACTAAACGACAAGTACTGATTGGTCTTTGAAATGATAATATTGGCTAAATTCGGCGTCGCTTTTCGTGACTTGATGCTCTGATTCCGACCGCTGAAGGAGAGTTGATGTGGTCGTTGAATTTGGACTAGTTGATGATGTGGCTGGACCTATTGGTTGCAGCTGCTGGCGACTGGACTGGTGGTCGGCCCTGCGCAGATGACGAGTCATCAGAATAATTAACATCTTCCGTATAAGCTACCCGCTGAGGACGGATTATATCTCTTTGAATTAGGCCGTCTGCACACGGGGCAACTCAAAAGAAACTGATAACTGACTCGAATCACAAACCAGTCCGTGTTGAGTCGTAACCTATGTAATTGAATGGAGCCACGCACACGGCGCAACTGGTTACAAACCCGGTCGACGGGTTTGTAACCAGTTGCGCCGTGTGCGTGGCTCCATTCAATTACATAGGTTACGACTCAACACGGACTGGTTTGTGATTCGAGTCAGTTATCAGTTTCTTTTGAGTTGCTCCGTGTGCAGACGGCCTTATACATCTGCCCAAAACATTTGATGCGAAGACAAGTTGTTGCCGTTCGATGACGTTTTAAAAATTTGCTGGTATTGCAGTTGTTGGTCCCCTGGGCCACCTAACCGATTTTGGGTAATGATTATTGCCTGTTAAAGTAGCAGAAGAGATATAAAGTTGAGGGGAAAAGTGAAAAACTTTTCTTTTTCCACTGATTTGTACTTTTAAACATAGAAAAATAGAAAAGAGAGTACTTTCGATTTGTCTCTAACAATTTCTTATTTGATGTAATGATAAAGTGTAGATATCTTAATTTTGAAAGATATTACATACAGAGAGTAAATCAAAAATTCTGAAAAATTCCATTCTGAAAAAATTACATTCAATTTTTAAAATCTTTGTTGCTGGGTTTCTCAGTCTTATCTTTAACTCTGTTCTGAAGTAATGGAAATTCATATTTTTTAATCACGATGTTTTAAAAGAGAACTTATAGAGAATTTTGCAATGATTATGCATTTTTTGGCCGAGATCGCACTACCACTTAAAAACGTATATTTATGATGACAGGTAATAGTAACATTCCTTACGGTATGCTACTATAGTATGTTACGGTATGTTATGAAAGAAACGGTATGTTTCTTTCAGTTGAGTTGTTTTGCAAAAGGAAATATAAAACTAAAAGCGACCATGCTGGTCGCGCAGCGGCTAGGAACTATAAAAAATGTGTTCTTACCTTCTGCATTTGTTTTTTTGCAAATCTCATGCGTCTAAAACTTCGTATTAAATATTTTATATTTGCATTCCATTAACAAAAAATTAAAATTTAACAAATATTAATGGCATTAATTAACAAAATTGAAAATAATTAACAAAAATTAAAATTTATAAAAAACATTCGAAAATTAATAACAAATTTATCGATATTTATTTGTAGAAAATTTATAGCAAATTTTTTAATGAAATAACTCAATACGATATAAATTTACTTCAAACTTTTCGCTACCCACACCACTGTTTTAGAATCTTAGTACTTTTTCTTTAGTGGTAGTCTCTTGTCCAGTATAATTGTGAATGGAATCAATTTAGTGGACAGTTACAGCAGAATATGTAGTCTTAGCATTTTGGGTCATTTATCAAAAGGGCGTGATTGACAAAATATCCACAGATGAAATACGATCAATCCCTTTTGCAACGACAGCTTAATTGTGATATTTAGTAGTTGAAATGCTATTTTTTAATTATTATTCCACTGAGTTTAATATTTTCTCGTTAGATGGCGCTAACCGTCATCATCATCGTTTCTTTTTAATATTTGAATTTATATAGATGTTACTGTGAAAGACCGAAATCTGGGGAATGTCGACATTCTCCTGTGAATGTCAACATTCACATAGTCGCTTGGTGTATGTCCGAAAAATTTGCTAAATATCCTTATTTCTCACTTACACCGGCAAATGTCGACATTCACCATGCACTGATGGTGAATGTTGAATAAAAACATTTTTGTTACATTTTTAAATCATACTTTATTATTAAAACATATTATGATATATGTCAAAATAGGAGAAAGCTTAAGTAACAGCACATATAAATCAACTGTTGAACTTAAAAAGAACAGTACATTCTAAATGAGAAAAGAAAATAACATCAATAATAAACTTAATTATGTGACTGACGTTATACAATCTTATTTATTGCAACAACAGCTGAGTTTCAGAAAGTATACTGAATAATTCATCATTGGTAACATAATACTGTATATTTGTTTCCCCTGGTTTTAAAGGTACAATTAACTTCTCTTCATCATTAATTTTGAAAACGCCAAAATGTTTTAATTGTCTGTAATCCAAAGGTGTACTGCACTTAGTTTTAGCAGAAATCACTTCAGAAAATATTCTAGAGTACTTTTCTTGAGAGCTTTTAAAGATTTCTTGGCAGCATTTAAAGTAGTTTTTAGAGATTTCTCGTTTCGACATCCACCAGAGTATACCTGTGCTTGTCGACATACACCGGTGATGGTCCGAAAGTATAAGAATATAACCCAAATATTCGGTCTTTCACCGACGTATTTGGTATGGTTGAAATTCACCGGAGAATGTCGACATTCTCCAATTTCGGTCTTTCGCGGTAACATAGATACTAGCTGAATACCCTTGCTTCGCTACCGAGTACATTTTAGGATAATTATAATGACAATCGTAACGGATATTTTTATAGACAAAATAATGCATAAGAAAATATTCAAATTAAATCTAATAGAACATACTAAAGAATAGAGTACAGTTAATATAGTACAGTTTGAGTAACATTTCCCCAGTCAATAAGCAAAATTTTCTCAATATATTTTTTGACGGAGATCCGCCACAAAGAAGAGATGCCGAGAATAGCCACAGAGAATACGATTTTCCACACAAACGTATTGGAGTGTCCCAATTTACCCCCTTAGGGATGGAATTTCAAAAAATCTTTTCTTAGCGGTTATCCATGTCATTATAGGAATGCACTGTCAAAATTTCAGCCCTTTAGGTCCGGCGGTTTGGTCTGTGCGAGGTCTGTCAGTAAGCCACGGAACTGTTTTATACATAGGTTTAATTTAACATCCATAAAACAAACTAATTTGAATTAAATTCTTAAAAAACTTCCGTCTCAATTAGTGACGTAAAATTAATTTAAAGTATCACAAAAAGAAAAGAAATCACGTGATCAGAATTTAATAAATTAAATTCTAAAAATTAATCTTTAAAAATTTCCCAAAAATCAGAAAATAGAGGCAAACATTCGAAAAAGATGCCATTTTAAAGGAACTTTTATGATCTTTCTCGTGATTTAAATTTTATAACCCTCAGATTATTATTGTAAATACAAACTTAAAAAAATTCTACAAAACAGCTTAAAAATGTAATTTTATTTTATCTGCAGTTTCTGAAGAGATTTTATTCAATTCTAACGAACCCAGGATAAACGGAACAATATGTTGTCAGATAAAAGTTACATCTGCAATAATACATTCTACTATGTTTATTTGAATTTATATTGTCAGATGAATTTTAAAAAACGATGTACATTATTTCTATCCCCTTCCCTCCACTTTTTACCACGTTTTTATTAACTCGCTATCTTGTTTGTTTGTTTGTGTGTGTGTTTGTCCGGTACAAATCTTGCAATCGATTTTTAACTAACTTCCCGACTAGCTAGACATTTGAAATTTTTAGAATAGCTCAGAACACGATGACAATGCATTATTTTAATACTTTTAGCCATCTTTAAGCAGAATTGAATTCTGTTTCGGTTAATTTTGTTTTGTAGACTGGTGCAGCCATCTATCGCTTGGAACGGGAACGAAAAGTTAAACGCAAGTTAACTTCCAATTAACTTCATTTTATTTCAAGTTTATGGGATAATTCATCAAAAAATTTTAAAAAGTATTTATTAATACATAGAATTGTCAAGTTTATACGTATGATTCAACAGAAAATTTAAAATCATGGTATATAAGAAGTTCTTTTTATCTTGTAATTATTGTCTTACGGACTTAACCGATTTGGCAGGTGAGCGGTTCATATAACCTGTTATGTATAATGAAGTAAAGCTGGAGGGGATAACTAATCCCCTGTTTCGTTTTTATTTTGTCTTCGTGACAGGTGTTGAGCTTTCATATTTTTAGTATTATAAAAATACGAACCTGTGAGGAAGAACTGAATGGTAGTATTCAGATACTCTGCCATAAACGTATGTTGTTCATACAATTTTTCGCAGCAACCCTATCATGAAAGTCACTGGACGCAGAAGAGAGTGAAAACTGATGACTTGTAATGTGACTGATGCATTTTTTTAAAATGAAAAATACCCCAAAGTAAAAAAATTGTTTCTTTATTACGGAGTACAATTAAAAAAATCTTTTAGCCCAATTTGGCAATCCTTGGACACATTTTCTCCATAGGTTAACATTGAGGTGAGCGAATCTAGTAGGGTGAGTACACAGCCTCAAATGCATTGGCTTGCCCCGTCGTTCGTGAAAACCCGCAGGTGTGTGAAATAAACACGCGCATTTTTTAAAAAAAATTCCTTAGATAGATTTTTTACAGGGCATTAAATTATTGATGTCTATCGTTACATACTTTACTTTTTTTTTGTATTAAATTTGTTAGGCAAATGAACTCTAAAAGGGATAGCTAAACTTCAGTTTATAAGATTTAGGGCCTGTTCACATAGGAGTCCGTTGCGGAGCGTTAAAGTATTGAAATATATTTAACCAATGACAAACCTCCAATCGATTAGCAATGAAATTTTTAACACCTATGATTGGTTTATTTTCGTCTCAACGTCATCTTTCCCTTAACGCCACGGACTCCTATGTGGAACAGGCCCTAAGTTTACTTGTATTACTTTCCGACATTCATGCTATCGTTTTTGACTGACGTAGCACTTGTTACCTTAATGGCGTTACAGGAACTTTGACGTCATACATCTGAGAAATGGGGGTTTTAATTTATTTCCCCCATGGTTTGTTATTTTTCCTTTCCAGTGTATTTTATGCAAATAAGGCAATCGCTCGCTACGTCACGTTTTCGTCTGCTATAGATCACGTGATTAAGGAGTGGCAGAAAACATGAGCCGTTCCTATGCGTTTGCATGTGTTTTAGACGATACCTTCATTTTGAGTAAAATAATGTAAGTTTATTTATAAAATTACTCATATTAGTTGTATGTAACAGGTATTTTAACACTTTTTTTTCAATATTTCGCAAGGTTTAAGAGAATATAATCATTCTTTCGTTGAGAATTTCATCATTCTAAGTGATATCATTCTAAGTGTTTTTTGACAGCGTGTATTTCCGCATGAATTTTAACATTTTATAAACGATGATTATGGTTCATTCCTTAGACTTCATGAATATTACACAGTTATTTGTTCTTATTTTACGTTTAGTTTTATGTTTGTTTATTCTTGTTTTACGTTTTTGTAATAATTATTTTAGGTATTTTGGGCAGTAGTATTGTTTACTAAAATGTAAATTTTTAACTTTTTGTGACATATGTATTCAATCATTTTGAACTTTTTATATACTGTAATAAATGTTTTGTAGGTCACTTTTGTTTTTGTAGTTCACTCACTGCTTTTCAAGCTTGATACATTCTTAGCTATGTAAGCACTGAAACCTAACTAATTTGCAATATTAATTTTGTACCAGTTTGTGTATTCTTAAAATAATTTCATGCTTTAAATTATTTTCTTAACTCTTTAAAATACCATTAAAAAGTATACTCTTTAAAAAATAAAATAAGTTTGACACAGTAAAAAATATAAAATAATTTCATAATATTAACTTGAAAATTTGGATTGTATTTAGTATTAAAATGAAGTAACTTTGCTCACTTGATAAAGATTATACACACAATTTTTCTGAATCATTTTGTTGAAATGCAATCTTAATGTAAACGTGAATAAAGATGTACCTTATTAAGATATGTTTAAATTATTAACCCTTTAATAATACTTAATTTAAATCATCATAAAAAGTAATAGAAAACTATATTAAACAGTTATTTCAAAGAACTCTGTGGGAAAATGAATTCTAGATTTTACTGAAAATTCTTGTTAAATTAACACAGCCGAATATATTGTCGATATATTAAGCTGCATAAATATCCTTAATTGAAAAACAGTACATGCAAATTCTGACATATATATATTTTTTTCTTTTCAGTTTATTAATATGTTGCTCTTTTATTTTTTAATATTTTCTATGGTGCCAGATTCAACTAATGAAAAAATCTAATTTACTTAAAATTTGTATTGTAGCTGATTTTGTTGTATACAGTGATACGTGAAAATTGTGAAGAGTTGTTGTGCTATAGATTGCACCAATCGCTTTGAAAAGGGAAGTGGCGTACGATTTTTTAAATTTAAACAGGATTCTCAGAGGAGAGAACTTTGGATTAAAGCCATGAAAAGAGATGCCTGGATGTCTTAAAGATTTTCGTTTATTTGTGGAAACCATTTTCAAACAGGTTAGGATTTTCATTTGTTGACATTTGTATATATTTATTTTTTTACATTTAAACATATTTTTATCTCTTTAAAATTAGTATTTGAAATAATTTGTCAGTGGATTTAAACATATGTGGAAGGAAGAGAAAATAAAAGACAATTTCATATGAAAAAACTAGAAAGGTTTATTTCTCATGTCATTATACATTTTACAAAACACTTGGTTAATAACACAATTGTTATAATAAAGCTTATTTGCATGCACAAACTCATACTGCATAATTCTAAAATTATTTAAGGGCAACCAAACAGAGATCAAGATCATCCTGATTATGTTCCAAATGTCTTCTCATATACTGCACATCGTAAAAGAAAAGTGAAATTGTATGAGATGAGGAAACAGCATCTAGCTGATAGAGGTAAAAGTGAATCATTAAAGAAAAGAAAGATAGACACTGCGCTTTTGATGGTGACTGCAGAACAATCAGGTCTCATTTTATGTATATTTAATAAAACTTTATTTTTACCATGTTTTTATTAACTCGCTTTCTTCTTTGTGTGTTTGTCCAGTACAAATCTTACAATCGATTTTTAACTAACTTCCCGATTAACTAGACATTTGAAACTTTTAGAATAGCTCAGAACACGATGACAATGCATTATTTTAATACTTTTAGACATCTTTAAGCAGTAATTGAATTGATTTTCAGTAAATTTTGTTGTTTGAAAATTTCTTATAATTGCTCTCTTATTATGCATTTGATCATTTTCTTTCAAGTTGATGGGATAATTCATCAAAAAAAGTTTAAAAAGTATTAATACATAGAATTGTCAAGTTTATATGATTCAACAGAAAATTTAAAAACATGGTGTATAAAAAGTTCTTTTTATCTTGTAATTATTAATTCATGACTATAACTAGTTGAAGCATGTAATATTTATTTTTCTTATTGCCTGTTCAAGATTGGTAAAACAGTTGTAAAATATTTATTATTATTCTTAAGTTTTGTCAGAATTTTCTGGTAATTCGCTCGTTTCTGGAGATTCTTCTGGTGAAATTTTGCCACAGGTTGCAGAGGATCTACAAAGTGAAGTTCCGCCACAGGTAACAGAAGCAGTCAATAACCAAGAAAAAGATACTTCAGAAAGATCATTAGAAGATAAAATTAGAGAACTTCAAGAGGAGGATAAATTATTTAAAAAAAATTAGTTAATATGGATATTATGATAGAGATGAATAGTTTGCAAGCTGAAATTAGGAAAGCAGATGGATTTCAGAGTTTCGAGTTAACTACTTGGACTGGTAGAAAAGAAACTAAGAGGGTCAGAGGGGTGCGCCACTGACCCTCTTAGTTTCTTTTTTCAAACATGAAGATCAGGTGTAATTTTCATTTTTTTTTTTTTAATTTTAGGTGCCTCAAGTCAAAACTAGAAGATAAGAATTTAACGCAAAAAATATTGATGAATGCAAAGCTTTTAAAATATTACACTGGTCTCCATGAAATCGAAGTATTTAACTGGATTCTATCAATCAGTAAAAATTTTGTAAAACAACAATTCAAAATTAACAGTGAAACACAGCTTCTTATTGTCTTGATGAAGCTAAGACTAGCCATAGAAGATAAAGATATGGCAATAAGATTTGAAATATCCTCTAACACTGTTATGAGAATCCTTCGGAGTTGGTTGCCAGTTCTTGCTGCCAGACTGACATACCTCATAGAGTTCCCGAGTCGAGAACAGATAGCAGAATCTCTCCCACAGTGCTTCCGATGCAGCCCATATAGTAATACAACTTGTATAATGGACTGTACGGAAATTTTTACGCAAAGACCACCTGGCCTTGCAAATAAAAATTTGATGTGGTCAAACTACAAGCACCACCAAACATTAAAATATTTAATAGCGATTGTCCCAACAGGACAAATATGTTTCCTTTCAGGATGTTGGGGTGGGAGGGTATCGGATAAAGAATTAACTATAAAAAGTGGGATCATCGACAATTTAAAACCGGGAGACGTTGCTTTGGCTGACAGAGGCTTTAATGTTGATGATTACTTTGCCATACATGGAGTAAAGTTAGTGTTACCTGCATTTACAAAAGGAAAGAGGCAACTAACCAAGAAAGAAATTATAAAATAAAAAAAATCAAATATTAGAATCCATGTAGAAAGAGTAATTGGGAGAATGAAATGCTTTAAAATTTTAAGATCTGTTATGCCTATTTCATTCATCAAATATGCTGATGATGCAGTCACAATTTGTGCTGCACTAGTAAATTTATCCTTACCAATAGTTCTTTAATTTGAAATTTTGAAATCTCAATTAGTACTTTTCAATAAAAGTTAATTTATCCATTAAAGTTGTGTTTGTTTTACTACCTGATTATTTTCAGTTAAGATTTAGAGATCATAACATTCAAAATATGCATCACAATTAATAGTAGCCAAAAAAAATATCCTTTACAATATCTTACAATATCCTTTTAAGAAAATCGATAGATTTACAATCTTTTAAACATGTCTATGTGTAAATGAAGAAAATGCTAAATCTAGTTCAATTGAAGTACAAGGGAATACAATTGATAGTACAGGTAACCCTCCTATGAGGCCCCCTTTTGTATTTTCGGCTTCGTGCTATAGAAGTACTGTCCGACCACGGAAGCAAGGTCCCTGGAAGCTGTTACGCATGCGCGAGAAAATCTAGTCTACTTAGAAAATAGGGGAAAACGTCATATTTTCGGATGTGTTTGTTTATGAAATACGGAATGTATTTCAGACTGCTTTTTGTCCGCAATTTTAAAGTTATTTTTTAAAACTTTATTTTTGATCGAATATGTGAATAATAATTTCAAAATAATAAAAATAAAGAAGCAAATCTATTTAAAAAATAGGAGTGTTATAGGAGTGGATATTTTCGGATTACATCAAAATTATCTAAAGCTACGTTTTCGGTGGTTCTTTTTTCTGACGTTTCCTCGGAGATTAAAATTTGGGAGTTTCTTCACCCTTTGCTTCTCTGCGTATTCTTTTTACTCTGGACATTGATATCCCGGTCATTTCACCATCTCTCTTTAGAGATTGCGAAAGTGGAACAATAACATTTCCTTCTGGTTCTTCTTTCTCACACAATTTAATTACATTGTGTATTATACGTTTACAATCACTACGGAACTGCTTATTCCGAGCAGTTGTATTGGGTAAAGGATCCATTAATTTTAATATAATAATCAAAATAACAGACGAGGTAAAAGCAAGCAAGCGCAGTTAGTAACCGATTCTAAAGAATGTCGAGAGAATACGAGAATTTTCCCCCTCCTTCCTCAGCAGCCTTACCTACAACGTGAATAGAACGTGTCTTGGCACTATGCCAACCGTGGTTCTTCGTACTGTGGTCGGACAGTACAGGGTGAACAAAAGCTGCAAGAGATCAAATCAAAAGAAAAGTAGACAGTGATATAATCAAAGTTAGATTTTATGTGCATTTCTATATATAACAAGTGATAATAAACAGTTATATAAAACAGGTGATTAAAAACTTTCATATAATACAGGTAATAGAATAGACAGGTAATGATGAACTACAGCAAAATAAATGTTGATTAGCTTAGTCAGTCAATGTATGCACAGAGAGTAACAGCAAAAATTTAATACCATATTTAACAAAACATATATACATACTATACAAAACAGTAATACTCACACGACTTAAAGTTTTTAAAGGATACGTATATTTAAAAAAATCTGCAGTCATTTAAAATGATCTACAAGATGAAATTTAAACTGTTTAGTTCATATACAAACATGTTATGGTATTTTTATAAATTACTTCCCATAAACAATTTTTCCTTTCCCTCCTCCTTCAGTATCAAGGAATTTTCACACATATATAATAAATTAAAATCACACATATATAATAATAAATTATTTCCCCTGTAGCACTTTGCAGAAAAGTTCAGGCTATCTGAAGATACCAACCCTTCTGAAGAACGACACTCTAATGAGAGTTCATTCGACTTCCTGCAAACAGTCCCCTCCCCCCATGAGATTTCAAACATTCCGTTGCCATCATACGATTGTGTAAAGTTCGTCACGGAAGAAAAAATACCTAGAATTATTAGAAAAGAGGTTTTAAATTAATAAATTGCTGATTTCCACACCACGCTAGGCGTACAGCAAAAGGCGCCTTATCCTCCTTTTGCGATATTTGCAAGGCGAGGATTCCCCAGTAGGGATATGTTTCCTTAAATTTTCAAAACCACTAAAAGCTGAAAAGTAAAACAGGTAATAGAAATCACCATTTGAAATGATGAACTACAGCAAAATAAATGTTGATGAGCTCTTGTGACAATGGCATACCAGGAACAGGGGCTATTCGGTACCAGATACCTGTTTCTAGAAGAATTTTAAAAAATGTTTTAATGAAAAAAAAACAGAATAAGAATAATACATACAAACAACTGTAATAAATTATACTATACCTTTATAAATGGCACTAAATTTGAGAGATACATGTCTTTCAAAATAATTTCAGTGTCCTCCCAAAAAGGATCATCTTTGTCTACACGCTGGGTTAAAAATTCTTTCATTGTCCAAACAGCCAGATCACAGTAGTTGCGTTCCGTAATAGCCATTTGTCCTTGAACCTAAAACATAAAATCTTGAGTTTATTATGGTTGTAATAAGAATGAAAAATTAACAAATGCAAATATTTTAAATATTAAAACTCAACATTAAATTTTAGATGTAAGCATAATTTAATCTACTGAACATTTTGAAGCAATTTATAAAACTACCTACCTGATAATATGCATGTGATTTCTTTAAGGTGCCAGTTACATCCAAACAAAAACTTTTATCTTCGTTTGCTGCTGCTAAAATTAGGTTATCTCTGTGTTTGTATGGGCACTTGAGCTCTACCACACCCTCTCCACAGCAGCTACAGCTAACAAATGCATCTGGTGTGGCTCCAAGGTAAGGCATACCTGGATTCACAATAAATCCAGCCTTGGTGATACTTAAATTGTCGTGTGTTTCCTCCATATATTCTCTATATGCTTGTAAAGCCTCAGCTTCTTTCTCTCGTCCCCAATTAACAGATGCTGTTGAGAAACTGGCAGGTGACATAAATTTCATCATATAACTGTCACTCCACATTTTTTTCTTAACAATTTCTTTAAAGATCGATGCAGTAAATCTTCCTTGGCAATGTTGATGCCAGAGCTTGCAAATTCTCTGTTCTGTTGTTTTCTCAGCTAAAAATTTGCAGCTCATCGGTGAAAAATAACTTTTCATATCTTGAATAATGTGAGATTTATTGAGACAAGATATGATTTCACATATAGTTGGCGGCAAATGATTTTCTACTACTGGGACTGAAATACTTTTAGCTATTTTTTTGCACTTGAAAATCACTGCTTCAGGATTGATTTCATATAAACGTTTCATCTCTTCCTCTGTCAAAGGAGGAAGTTTAGGACGTTTTAAACAAGGGGATTTCAATCGTTTTAACGGTAATCTTGAATGCCACTTTTCTTTCTGTAACTTCATTGAAGAAACTGGTATATTCAGAACCTAAATAATTGAAACATTATATAAATTAAAAAATAACCATAAAGCAGGTGTTTTAATCTCATAATTCAAAATTTAACTACCTCTACAATCCCTTAATAATTGAACTATCATATAAAGTAAAATATAATCTGCAATAATAATACTACTATTTACTTTCTTGCTAGAAAATGTAGAGTTCCATTTGCATGCTTCCTCAGTATGGGTTCGCTCTGAAGTGAGTTGTAATCTCACAGCAAGTTCTACTTTGAAGAGTAATGCAGCAATATGGCTACAAGCCTCTCCAATTCTGAAACAATGGATCAGGGTGTATAAAAATCATTATATAAACTACTAGCTTTATATACCCGGCGTTGCACGGGTGAACCCTTAATAAAGCTTACTTGTATGATATGTATATTTGTATTTTATGGCAATCTATACCCCTCTCCACTGGTCATCATCCCATCAGCATATTATAATAACCCACCCCCCATGCTAATGTCAACATTAAAATGTTTCTTTCAATTTTGATAACCCGCTGGATCCCGGCCCTTCGAGGAGTTTGAGGGCTTCCCCGTAAACCCTTGTGAAAATCGCCGGTTTCATAAACAAAGAATTACCTCACGTTGCCCAGGATAATAAAAATGAATGGAGTTAACCTGAGCTCTAGATGTATACGTACTAACAACCGAAATATATACAATTCACACACACACACACCTTTCCACACTTCATTTAATTAAGGTTGATCTCTCTCTTTTCTCCTACCACCAATTTGGTGTTCAAAATGGTGATATATAGGAAATATAAATTATTGGATTGTTTCTAGCAATTTTTTCAAAATCTAAAGCGAATGTCGAAAAATCGTGACATTGATCGTGTTTGTTACATTTAATCGTGTTTCTTACATTTTAAATCAAGAATCTTATGGATATCTGTTTCCTTCTTTGAGATATCACGGAATATGTAAAAAACACGTTTAGCCCCCCCTAACCCCCTTGGGGGCCGAATTTTGAAATATCCTTAAATTGGTTTTTAGGTATTCGTATTCCTTACATTTTAAAGCAAGAATCTTATGGATATCTGTTTCTTTCTTTGATATATGAAGGAATACGTGAAAAGCACGTTAAGCCCCCCCTCCCCGTCCCCTGGGGCCAAATTTTAAAAATCCTGAAATTGGATTTAAGGTATTCGTATTCCTTACATTTTAAAGTAAGAATCTTATGGACATCAATTTCCTTTTTTGAGATACGAAAGAATATGTAAAAAACACGTTTTGCCCCCCCTCCCCCCCTTGGGGGGCGATTTTTGAAAAATCGCTTCTTAAATGACGCCTTCAGCCCAAAAGTAATAAGCTCTTAAAATTTGATATCTGTATCTCCAATAGTTTTTGCTGGGTGTTGATTTCTTTATATATATAGATAAAACACGTAAGAACACGTTTAGCCCCCCTCTCCCCCTTGGGAGACAAATTTTGTAAAATCCTGAAATTCATTTTTAGGTATTCATGTTTCTTACATTTTAAAGCAAGAATCTTATGGATATCGATTTTCTTCTTTGAGATATAAAGGCATATGTAAAAAACACGTTTTGCCCCCCCTCCCCCCCTTGGGAGGCGAATTTTGAAAAATCCTGAAATTGGTTTTTAGGTATTTATGTTCCTTACATTTTAAAGCAAGAATCTTATGGATATCTGTTTTCTTCTTCGAGATATGAAGGAAAATGTGATAAAACACGTAAAAACACGTTTTTTCCCCCTCCCCCCCTTGGGGGCCTAATTTTGAAAAATCCTGAAATTGGTTTTTAGGTATTCATGTTACTTACATTTTAAAGCAAGAATGTTATGGATATAAATATCCTTCTTTGAGATATGAAGGAATATGTAAAAAACACGTTTTGCCCCCCCTCCCCCCCTTGGGGGGCGAATTTTGAAAAATCGCTTCTTAAATGACGCCTTCAGCACAAAAGTAATAAGCTCCTAAAATTTGATATCTGTATCTCCAATAGTTTTTGCTGGGCGTTGATACGTGTATGTATATATAAGTCAGGACTTCTTCCTTTATAGATATAGATTATATAAATCATACATTCAAAATGATATTCTATACTACTACATAACTAATGCAACAATAGGAAGTAAACATTTTCAAATTCAAACATTGCTGATCGTTGTAAATAAACTAATATCCGATAAACATTTATTAAGTAAACTTCATACTAATTATTAATACAATTCTAATTTATGCATACCCAGCCATACAAGTACAACGTGCAGTCATTATTGCTCCATTCTTCTCAACAATTGCCCATGGAACATGATTTTTCTCTCCTACGCGAGGAGAAGGTTGCACTTCAGCAGACAAAATAATTATTCCACCACTTGCTGTTGGGTTATACATCTTCACTGTTTGTACTTTTCCTGTTAATATTATAAAGTTTTCTTAGAAGAACTCATGCATAATTATTAGAATTTATGATTATGTCTAGCTTGTTTGGTGCAAAGCTTTTGCCATGCTGCTACTTCATCAAAACCTAGTGAAGATACCTTATATTTAGGAAATAAATAAAGCACTTAGAGTATTTCCCCACAATTACAATGAGGTTTTATGATTTTATATTATAATAGATGCGGAGGGGGGTGATCACTCGGCTACTTAATTATTCATTTTTTAACTGAAAGAAATAATGAAAGATTAACGAGAAAATTAAACTTCATATAAACACTACAGATTTGAGCTAGTTATTATTATATATACATATAAAAGGAGAATTTAAAATTACGATAAAAATATTTCGAGTTTATACAATGTAAATTACACCTATTAAGAAAAATTCAGGTCTTACTTCGAGGACATCAGTGCATCTTATTTGTTTATCAGAAAGTACTGCATTTGGCATGACATTAAACACCCCAAAATGATGGTAAAATTAAACAAATACTTAAAACAAGTGGTTAATGAATAAGCACACTTTCCACAGGACAAATATCATTAACAGAGCAGTGATTTGAGGAGAAAAAAAGTACGATTTTGCAGTTTAAAAAAACGTGATTGGAAGTATTGTTATTATTTCAATCCTTATAATTCAGTAAAAATTTAAGGGAAAAAACTCACCTGATTGAACATAATCATATGCAGACAAAGATTTGTAATTCCTCAAATTTTCGTTGCTGAATTCATCGTTTGAGGAATTTCTAAGATATGTATAGATATCGGGATAAGTTACTTCAGGCCAGCGTCTTGTATCGTAACTCCAGTCTTCCTCTGTCAATAAATATGGGTCACATACTGAAGAAACCTTTCCGGGTTGTACCTGAATGTTTAATTTACTAATATACCTTTGTTTCGATACCGTATCTAAAGATTTTGCATAATCTGACAGCATTTTATTCACCAAGTTGTAAGAATGGTCATTGAACGCCATGTTAAATTATACAATGTTTTGCCACTCCTCGCTAAACAAGAATTGAAATATGCAAGAGTTGAGATGTGACATTGCTGCGAGGGATTGCCTTATATATGTTAATGTTATCTTGCTTGTTTAAATACCGCTTGAGTTCGAGCAAAGGTGCACCTGGCAGCACACACAGTCGGACTCACGAGCTAGTGAGATTATTTTGGTTATACAAATGTTCTAAGTTTATTGCTTTAACTATTTTTAACGTTTATTGAAGTTCTGAATAAACTTTATATTTTTACCATGTTTTTATTAACTCGCTTTCTTGTTTGTTTGTTTATGTGTGTATTTGTCCAGTACAAACCTTGCAGTCGATTTTTAACTAACTTCCCGACTAGCTAGACATTTGAAACTTTTAGAATAGCTCGGAACATGATGACAATGCATTCTTTTAATACTTTTAGCCGAAAAAGTCCGCAAGGTGGCGCTTCGGTCGAATTCAATGCTTGCACTTTTGCGTAACAGCATTTGACGATTTTGAAAACAGAATACATGTGAATTTAGTTTGTTTACAAAAACATTGTGTGAAAAATTAAAAAACAAATTATAAAAATTAAAGTTTATAAAGTCTGTGGATACTGGAAACGACTAAAAAGTGATTAATATTAAATAAAAGAAAGTGAAAAAGAATAATTAAGGGAAGGTTTGTGCAATTAGTTTATATGATTCAACCGAAAATTTAAAAACGTGGTATATAAAAAGTTCTTTTTATCTTGTAATTATTAACTTAAGTCTTGCTTATTCATGAACACACCCCAGACAACTACACACTCTGTCATATTGCCACTCTCTGTGACAAAATTAAAATAAAAGCATTTTTTTTTTTTTTATCCAATGCGGAGGCACTTGTATTCAAACATTGGCCCTTACTACGCCGCAGCTTTACTGTCCATTTTATTGTGGGGGCACCATATAGGCGGACAGCATTACCCCCTATGAAGGGACGACACGAACGGAGGCATTTTTCGTGGCGCAACGCTGGGACTCGATCTGAGCACCCTCAGCACCGAAAACCAGCGCGCTGTACCACTGGGCCGCCACAAGCCCATAAAAGCATTTTGAAATCGTCCGTTTTGCATTTAAAGATCTAAATGCAGAAAATCTCTCTATTCTAAAAAAAAGTAACTGGCGCCGCCGCCGCTGTCAAAAGCTTGTCACTCTATCTCCTCCAAAACCGCTGAGGGTATGTGGTCGAGACCGATACCAATAGATGCAGAAAAATGCGGGGAAGAAAGTAAGTCATGTGTCATCTTCGTTGGACTTTAAAGTTTTTTTTAATTTTATGTTTTGTGGGAAAATATTGACTTTTTCATGTTCAGATTACGATAACTCGCCAAAAATTAATCGTAGAATTTTGATCTTTTTACAATCTAAGACTACAGACATTTCTCCTTTAAACAAGACCTCATTTGTTTAAAAATAATCTAAAACAGACTAATATTTTCATCAAAATATTAAACCCACTTTTTCGAGAAATATCGTCACATATGTGGATGTAATATCGATGCTCCTCGAGTTTTTATCTTACAAAGAAAATATTTACATAATCTGGAAGCCGAAAGCTTTCTTATACATACAAACGTCTTTTCAAGTCTATATCTTAAAATTTTGAAGCTGAAACAGTGATTCCCCTCCGCAGTGATTCCCCTCCGCAGTGATTCCCCTTCAACAGTAAATGGATGGAAGCTGTTGCATTGCCCGAGAATCACCCCTATGTATCTCGCTATTAGCAACTTATTCCTTCAACTTGCTGTACCATGATTGGCGCTGTGCTTGAGCGCGCTGCTCGTATGCGATAGTCCCCGGTTCGATCCCGGTGGACGCTCATTTTTACTAATTATTCTAAATATTTAAATTTTATTATTTTAATTCTTATTATATTCTTTATTTTACTTATTTGAAGAGGGCTTAATTTTTATTTTACTGCTGAGCACATATTTTCTGATGTACATATCTTGCTACTGGAGGTTAAGTCGTAAGACCATCGCATTCCAACAAACTCAATATACCTTGACCTTGACCCTAACAGAGGAGCGAGCGTAGCGAGCCTAGGGGCGAAGCCCCTAGTATAATTAAACAATACGCATTTTCTAATCCACGGAGAAGAAAATTCCTGTAGCTTAACACGAGAATTGGAAAACCTGCGTTTCCGGTGCCTCTGTCACAAAGTGTATATCTGAATAAAGCCACATTGACGCATAATTAGCAATATATTATAAGGAGTGTTTCAATTCAGAGGCTCTAGTTTTGGGTATGGGCAAACATCATGCTGTAGCAGTATCCACGATTTTGACTGCGTGTGACTGACTGATCAATTCTGACGATTTATATAATACATTATGTTACGATCATTACGAGTATACAGGATCGAACAGCCTTACAGAATAAGTACATTGAATCAATGGATACTACAATGGTAAGTTGTTTTCCGGAATCGTTCGATCTCTGCTTAACTGACTATGTCTTGAAGGCGTTTTATGCCAGGTAATCAGTTACCAGGAAATCCAAGTAATCACCTAGTTCATACCCAAGAATTTTAAGGTTTTTTTGTACTGTGGCATCATGATGGGTTGTTAAGGTAAGTCTCTGAGGCTGTTTTAAGATTACTATTACTGAATTCATGACCAAGAAAGACAGAGTCCTAATTATAATAAAAAGGACAATTATTTAAACAGAAACTTAACAAGGAAATTTATTTTTTAAAAAAACTAAACAATTACAACATATTCAATTAATTTGCGTGCAGATTCACAGTGTTCGCTCCCAGACCCATGATCTCAACCGGCGCTTCCAAAAAACACGTCTGCCTAGCTGGATGTTACATGACAATCTCCCTAGAAAAAAAAGTCTCTCTCTCTACCTCTGCTTGAAAACTTCGGTGGCGGCCGTCTTCTTAAAAATTGTTTTCAAAAACCGGGGGCCGGCAGATTAGTTAGAATATTTCCACAGTTTTTTATGGCGTTCCAGTGTCAAACTAGCAAGGAGCTATTGCCAAGAATGACAGTTTTACGATCAGATTGGAGACGCTTTCTTGAGAACCCGATATGCATGAGCTTAACTTTTAGGCTAAAAACTCTGGTGGCATTTGCTGGTATCGTTTTTTAATCCGTTCGGAATCCGCACACGTGTTCGTTCGATGGGAACTGGCAAAATACCCTGATAAGCATACAGCTGTGTGTCGTGCACCCTGTGAGGTTTTGGTAAAAATAACCCCATACTGCAATTACGCTACAGTACTAACCCTATTGGATTCGCTCCCCTCAATGTTAACCTATGGAGAAGATTTGCCCAAGGATTGCCGACTTGGATTAAAAATTTTTTTTAGTTGTACTCCGCCATAGAAAAAGAAATTTTAACCTTGGGGCATTTATCGTTTAAAAAAAAGGCAAATAATAATTTTAAATTTATATTATTCGGGAAAAATCCGGTATAATGTGTTTTAAACGCTCAGTAATTCCTTCGGGGGACACAATTTATAAAATGAATCGTGTTGTAAGGTGCAGAAAAGTTCAGGCTATCTGAAAAACCATTATTACTGGATTGTCGGTATTTATGTAGCTATCAATAGTAGACAAATTTTATCCATAGATTAACATTAAGGTGAGGGAATTCAATAGGGTTAGTACACAGCAGCTTTAAATGATTTAAGAGCAAAGCCAGTGTCCAGAGACGGGCCGATCCATCGTGGCGCCCGAGCAAAGTTTTAAAACGGCGCCTTATAAAATTTTTTGCAGATACTAAATAATGAATGTATCACTGTCAGATTCTACTTTTCCAATAACGAACATTTTGGGAAAAAATATGTGCTAATTAAAAAGTTTATTTATTTAAAAAATATTAAAAACTCCAGAAATTTTAAAAAAGCAGGAAAAGCAAATAAATTTGTTATGTAATACAAATAATGACTCAATCGCCGTTCAGTCATTTATGGCAGCAAATTTCTCGTTTGCATTTTCATAACGAATTGTTTTAGATACTGTCTTTACTTTAGAAAGGATTGCAAAATCATTCAAATCGCTCTTTGATGATTGTTGTTTGTAGATAACATTGAGGTGTGCGAATCCAGTAGGGTTAGTACACAGCAGCATTAAGGGGTGCCTTAATACTGGTATTGTGACTTTAACTCTTGAAAGATTTAGCACACAATATGCTCGTTTGTAGGGTTGTAGTACGATACAGTACATTAGAAGGCTGATGCGCGAAAATGACGCTCACAGAGACTGTTAATTCATACATTGTAGGTAAGTAGGTTAGTATTTGAGACAAAAGGGATGACCAAACTCCAAATATAACAGCCATCTCTAATCCTGGTTAATATTTATTCATTATCCAATCGTCCATTAGACCGGCGCCATGCTCTGTGGTTCTAACAAAGAGAGTGCTGAACACTGGTAGAAAATTACAAGACAAAGCAATGTTGAAAATACATCGAAACATGGACGACTAACGCACTCTACACATGAAAAACACAACTAATTTCCGTTACAATATTGAAGTTCTACGGCCTGCTACATGAGAGCAAATATAGAAAAATTGGCAGTTATAGGAATGTAGGAAACATCGTTACATCTATTCTCACGGCGAGATTGATTAGCAGTATACGTTAGATCTGTACGTAAGATTTATTTGAAGATGGGGGCAGATCAAATGACGGGGAAATTGAGTATAATATAGTGTTATTATCATTCATGTTTTTTGTAAAGCTACTACACAAGTTTAGAACTTTTTGGTATTCAGTTCATCTTGAAACGTAATTCTCGTTATCGGTCCTGCTTTCTTTGGCTTCCAGCAGCTCTTAAAGAGCAGTTACCCTATCAGTGTACTAACCCTATTGGATTCGCTCACCTCAATGTTAACCTATGGAGAAAATGGTGTCCGAGGATTGCCGACTTGGATTCAAAGACTTTAACGCAGGATTACGTACCTCTATAACGGTCCTCAGGAAAGCAAACTTTCAGACGCTAAAACCGTCTGTCGTCGCGATTTATAATTTTGGCAGCGCTCCAGACCCAGTCTGTATCGCTTGGGCAAGCAGTAAACAGTTATACAGAAAAGTACCAAAATGCGTCAAAATTTTGAAATACATACATACATATGTATGTATGTATGAATGTATATATATATATATATATATATATATATATATATATACATAATGTAAAATATAAACAATAGAAATAAACAAAAATCAAAATTCAAGCATAGACTGCTAAATCACTTTAACATAAAACATATCCTGCAAAGAAAACATAAAACTTTTCAATAGAGGATAGCGAAGAAGCTTCATATCCCCATAATGAAAAAAATAAATAAATAATCAAACAGAGATAGATATAAATAATACGAATATAGACAAAAAACAAACAGAAATCAAGCACTCTGGGTATCCACGCACCAACGGCAAGATTCTGTATAAGTGCCGGAACTGAACCATAAAACATAGAGGTAACCGACAGGTCTCGTAACATGTCGACATACTGTAAGTTGTGTTTGCCTTTTCATTTCTTTTGAATTATTGCTTCCTTGGGGGACTCGGGGCCTTGGGATGTCTTTTGGGCTTACCTGCATCCTATTCTGAAAGTTCCCTTTGAGGTAACTGATATGGTTAGGCTCTCTGATGACGGTTGATTTGTATATCATTGAGGATAATACTGTTTCAAATTATAAGACTATTTTTCCCTATACGTTGCTGATATGAAAACATCTTTTTGAAAGTTTTCGCCACTGGTTCAAGACACCAAAAGCTAAGCCTCAGTCTTGTTAGTACCTGCTTACATTAATGTCCAAGTATTAAGGCTGCTGTGTACTAACCCTATTGGATTCGCTCACCTCAATGTTAACCTATGGAGAAAATATGTCTACTGTTTACAGCTACATACATGCTGATAATCAAGTAAAAATAGTATTTTCAGATATCCCGAACTTTTCCGCACCTTGCGACAGGATTCCTTTAATAAATTTCGTCCACCAAAGGAACTGATGAGCGTTTAAAACACACTAAGCAAGATTATCCCCCCCGGATAATTTAAATTTTAAAATATTATATAAATTTTTTTAAATGAAAAATGCCCCAAAGTGTAAATTTTTTTTCTCTATTACGGAGAACAATTTTTAAAAAAAAAAAAGACCTTTTCACCGCTTATCGTCTGGATTCAAACTACATACTTTCTAAGGAGCGGAAACAATACACGACGCGTTGAAATGGCATTTTATCCCATAATTTTTACCATGTTTTTATTAACTCACTTTCTTGTTTGTTTGTTTGTTTGTGTGTGTTTGTCCGGTACAAATCTTGCAATCGATTTTTAACTCACTTCCCGACTAGCTAGACATTTGAAACGATTAGAATAGCTCAGAACACGATTACAATGCATTATTTTAATACTTTCAGCCATCTTTAAGCAGAATTGAAATCATTTCAGTTAATTTTGTTTGAAGAATGGTGCAGCCATGCATCGGCCGGGACGGGAACGAAAAGTTAAACGCAAGTTAACTTCCACTTCTCGAGCTAAACGATTGATTGCGCATTTGATCATTTTCTTTCAAGTTAATGGGATAATTCGTCAAAAAAATTTTAAAAAAGTATTTATTAATACATAGAATTGTCAAGTTTATATGATTCAACAGAAAATTTAAAAACATGGTATATAAAAAGTTCTTATTATCTTGTAATTATTGAGGTTTGCATGCAAGCAAACAAAAAAATTTGCTATGCAGAATCAAGCGTCTAGTATTGCATGTTATCCAGTTTTATTGAATTTGTATTTCTTTGGAATGTTTTCTCAATCATTGAATGTTACTTTCAACACACTTTGACAAACTTTTGACGAATTTCGCAGCTAAACTAAGAAAATGATCTGAAAAATAGTAGGGGAGACCGGGGCATGTTGGCCATAGGGGCACGTTGGCTCATCCGCGATATTTTCAAACTATCCGGTAGATTGTGTTACTAACCGAGCGACGTGTGTCTTATCACGTTTTCTTTCACCCATAACAGCGTCAGTACCGAAGCAATCAAACGAAAGCCAATTCAAATTTTCACTGAGGTCAGTTTTTTTTACACTTATAAATAATCGTTTTGATTTGTTTCTAAATTAAAGTTCACATAGGTGAATAGCAATCTAAGAGATCGTTGTTCAGAGCTTATTTTCTACATACTGATTTGAAAAAAAAATTAACAGATTTGATATAACGGTCAAAACCCAAAATGGCGATATGGGGCAAGTAGGCCCCTTTTATCCGGAGCATATTGACATAGTGGGCCAAGATGCCCCGCAGTTCAAGAGTTAGTTTTCTACATTCATAAGCTTATATAATTACAAGATAAAAAAGAACTTTTTATATACCATGTTTTAAATTTTCTGTTGAATCATATAAACTTAATAATTCTATCTATTAATAAATACTTTTTAAATTTTTTTTTGATGAATTATCCCATCAACTTGAAAGAAAATGAAGTTAATTGGAAGTTAACTTGCGTTTAACTTTTCATTCCCGTCCCGGCCGATAGATGGTTGCACCAGTCTACAAAACAAAATTAACTGAAAATGAATTCAAACAGCTTAATGATGACTAAGAGTATTAAAATAATGCATTTTCATCGTGTTCTGAGGTATTCTAAAAGTTTCAAATGTCTAGTTAGTCGGGAAGTTAGTTAAAAATCGATTGCAATATTTGTACGGGGACAAACACACACACACAAAAAAAAACATGAAAGCGAGTTAATAAAAACATGGTAAAAAGTGAATAAAATTGTCAATAAATCAGGAGAAGAGGAGATTAAATGTACCAGATGCAAACATTGGGCACATTAATCATGTGTCACTGGGGACACAATCTTTTATGTTTGCATTCATTGTGATGATGAGAAAGATTTCGATTAAGGCTGTAGTTAAGTTGGACAAAATATCTTTTCTTATACTTTGTGTCTTTTATATACTAAATTAAAATTACATTTGATATTTTATGTGTTTTTTCATTTCCGTCAGTAATTCGAAAATAAAATCAACTTAGAGGGCCAACCTGCCCCGTTCGATGGGGAAGGTTAGCTCAGCAACTTGATGTCCTGCTGAGCTTCATATAGAAACAATTAATTAATATTTTCTAATTTTCTCATACGTTGTTATGCTTTGTGCTGACTGTACAATCTAAAAAGATAAAAAAATTAATAAAAAATTGAAAAAAAAAATTGAAGAAAAAGTAGGCCAACAAGCCTCGATCTCCCCTACTAACCGTTAAAAAGGGGTATTACATGTAATAGATTAAAGTGAATTATATGTGAATTTTGCACTGATTCCTACAAGGAAATGCTATAAAATAAATTGTTTGACTGTTTTGTAGCACAATGTAAAGATTTAAGGGTGCAGTACACCTTGGACTTGCGAAGAAAGCTAAGAAATTGATTAAGTTTTCATAATTTATTACAAATTAACCAATGAAGCCAATTAATGAAAATAATTGGACTGTTATATCAAACATAACTTGTTCCAACAAAAACATCATATTGATGTAAATTATTTAAATTAATTAGGAAATTTAATTAAGTAACAAGTTTTCCTATTTTCATAATTACCATGTGTCAATGCGCGCATGGTAACTGAAGTTAATTTAAATCTTTTAACATTAAGCACTTTAATTTGAAGAAAACATTTGGCTTAATATATTGACGTACAATCTTTTAATTATCTTCTTTTTCAATATTTATTTTAACAATTTTTTTTTAAAAAATGTTCCAAATTTCTCAAATCTTTTGTAACATTTTTATTTCATAAAATAACTCTAAGCTTTGAGGTCAATTTATGAAAAAATGTTACCATTAATGTGTGTTGAAAATTTCAAGCCTTTATCTCAAATAGTATTTGAGATATTACGTGCTCAAATTCAGAAAATCGTATTTTGAGATAAATGCATTTAAAGTTAAAATTTTGTATAAAAGTCACTGTTTGGATGTTAACAATTATTTTAATGATTAAATTTTATTATCATTGGAATATGGCATTACATTACAAATTGTTTTTTTAAAAAACCTTGGTAACGTTTCAAGCGTAATGTAATTAAATAAGTTTTATGATTGAGGGAACAGTACACCTTGAAAATGGACAGAAACTGATTTTGTTTTTCATTTATATTAATTGATGATACCCGGATTTATTCTGAACAACTTGGTACTACTCTTTTGTGATACGACAATTATATCGTGAGATATTAAGATGGTCTACTGAATGCTTGATGTTGATAAAGAAAGAGACGAGTTTATTCAGATTATATTAACATATTTATTCATGAGATTCAATTATAAATACATTAACATAAAATATGAAAAGTATATAGCTTCATTATAAAATATAAAACTGCTATATATATATATAAAGCGATAGAGAGAGATATATTAAGATGCTGAATAAAGAGATAAAGTTTGTTTTATATTAAATAATTAATAATAAAAAAATCTTAGAAGAGGAGTAACATTGAGTTAAAATATCACTACAGTTTACGATACGAGATCCAGACAAAATCCTCAGAAGTGAGTTTCCTATTCCTTTGTCTCTGTGATCCAAAAGTTCTATCGTTCCACCTGTTTTACAAAATGTGACTGTAGACGTATCGGGCATAAGGGGTCTGCCAGTGCTGTTTCACGTACGCTCCACCCTGGAACCATGGGCGACTGTAAGCAACAGCGTGGGCTGTTGGCACAGGTCCGGCACTGTAGACAAGACCAGGGAGAACTGGCAAATTTTTCAGACCTGAAAACAAGTAGGTATAAATTAAGACATTTTGGGTGAGAGTGTAGAACTGAAAATTTGAAATAACTACTGCCATAAATTTGATATTTTTAATTAAAGTATGATTAAAATGCACAACTAAGATATAGTCAAAAAAGAAATTTAGTGTCTTCAATCGATATCACTAATTTTGTTTTCGGTTGGAAACCATCATCTATAACTTGTTAAGTGCTTATTTACTTTTTAAGTTCTAGGAAGTATAGATATGTATATTTTCAACATTCTCATTAGTACAATAAAAGTAAATTCCTCAATAAAAGTATATTCTCAATATATACTTTTAGTGAGGAAAGAGTTTAAATTGTACGATTCGTATATATCTGTACATCCTAATGCTAATTTAAAATTTACAATTAATTAAAACTTTAGACAAGTAGTTGGTAGTTTCTTAAATACAGTTATGCAATACATACACACGTACATATATATTATGCATAAATCTGTGTACACAAGCACAAAGCAGTTCCTAAAGTAATTTTTTCATAAATTTAGCGACAATATTAACTGGATAACCGTACAAAGTAGCCTTAAAATACTTTCGAGGGGCGGGGGGGGACTACATGTTCGTTTTTGGTTTCTAAAACTGCAGTAACATGAAAAGACCTAAATTTCAAGCGAGGGGGCTTTTCTTCTACCTGCATGTCTCGAGCATAATCAGTTACTCTACAAACTGATTTAGATTAAAATATGCAAGCTTTTATCTAAACTTTTACATTTCAGTTTGTCAGCACGTTGATTTTCCTACGGTTATTTGATAATGAATAAATAAAGTAAACACTGAGGGGATAAAGGCTGTTTGTTGTGAGATTTCAGGGGCACACCATAAACTGTCTCCCGCACTACAGGCGTAGAGTAGAAGAATAGAATTTAAGATTTGAGCAACCATAATTCCTTATGTTCAGTAAGTTAACATCTTTCTGCCTGACTGAATGAGGCTCTATATCAGCAATTTTCACCTGGTTTGCCTTTAAGAATTTTTAAAACATGCAATACCTGACTACTTAATCAGGACACTGACTTTTTCCCTTATTTTTCAAATAAATAAGTGGCAACACAATAATGGTCGTCCGGTGCGAATGTCCTCAAAAATATCCTATATTTGTGTGTCGCAGAATTATCGTAAATTTCTGCTTGCCTTGTGATGAGAAAGGTTCGAATTCGCGGCATTAAGGAACCACTAATTGTCAACAACAGGTTTCGGATATTCGCATTATTTGTGCTTTTGTTTTAAGTGCTGTAGCGACTAGAGTATGAAATCGAAACAGAACCTACCGGAAACAACGACGGACGTTGAATGGGTTTGGCTAACTCCTGGCAGAACTAAAGGCTGCTCTCTGTTGTCGAAGGCTGATTTTTGAACGTAGGTGGGAGCTGGGAATCCACCAGCTCTGATTTCCGTCGACTGAACCCCTCGAAGAACCTGGCTTTGTTGGCTGGCAGAATCGCCGAATCGCCTCTCACCCACTTTGTCTTGCACATCCATCATGGTCCTCCTCTCCTGGTAGAGATCCTGCTCGGATGAGCACCTGCAGAGTATACTTGGTGGGCAGAGAAGTCCTCGGATTTGTTCTTTGGTCTGAGCCTGGATCATGGAGATAGCTGCTGGGGTCATACGCTGCTGAGATTGCAGGAGGTTTGTGAGTTTCCTGCTCAGTCGGAGCGAGAGTTCCAGCACCGATGTGTTTGTGGTTGCGGAACTGCTGTAACCTGACCTTGGTTGTGGAATTGCTGGGCCGGACCCTGGTTGTGGAATTGCTGGGCCTGAACCCTGGTTGTGGAATTGCTGGTCCTGACCCTGGTTGTGGAATTGCTGGGCCTGGTTCTGGTTGAGGATTGTGGAGCCTGGGTCTGGGCGTGGAATTGTGGGAGCCTGGGTCTGGGCGTGGGAATTGTGGGAGCCTGGTCTGGGCGTGGAATTGTGGAGCCCTGGGTCTGGGTGTGGAATTGTTGAGCCTGAGCCTGGGCCTGAGCCTGGTTGTGGATTGCTGGGCTTGGTTCTGGCTGTGGAACTGTTGTTGACATTACATCCGGACTGTGGACCTGTGCGCTCAGACTTTGGGCTGTGGAAGGGAACGTTCGGGGTGCTGGTATTGAGGTTGGGAGGTCTGCATTTGAGCGTGCGGGGTAAATTTCTGTTCTTGGCTATTGACCATTCTCCATCCTGTTTCCCTGATACGCATGTGGGCATTTCTTGTACTGGCCGTATCAGCCCAGTGGGTTTCAGTTCCCTAAATTAAAAAAAAAAGACAAATAAATAAAAATGTATATGTGAAGGAACCTTGCTACTTTGAGCGTAAGCAAATGAACAAAATATGAACTCTTATAGACTCCTGAAATGTAGTAACATAGAGTAATGCGTAGTGTGTATTATACTGTGATAAAAGAGAGAGGTGGTAAGGGTGGTAAAATATCTTTCTTAGACCCGACATGAGCGCCAGAATGAAAGATCGCAAATATCTCTTAGTAGGACGTGTTCAGATTTAGACTTTTTCCTTCTGTTTAGTGTTCTTTGTTTCTACATTCACGGACAGTCAACATAATACAAATGCCTTCTAAAAGTCTATAGTCTTTAATAAAAAAAAAATATAATTTGGAAATACGGTTCGAGACCCATTGTAGGCACGGATCTTTGCAGTGATCCGAAATGGGTTTTAAACTCTAGCCCCTGGCTGTCCTGTCCACGAGTTACAGGACATGACCGTAGAATTTCAATGAACCTATCCTTGTACAAGCGGTCGGTTCCCTCGATCTTAATATTCGAGACTGCATTGACGTACCCGGAGTTTAAAGATTTCAATTGATCTTAGTTGTCCTTCGTTACAATTGTACCCCATATTCGGTGGTCAGAAGAACGATATCTACGAGTCCGTACTAGTCGCCAATTTTACAATCTATTGAGAATTTTAAGAAGCTGTTTTTTACAATTTCATTGCTCGCCTCAAACTTCGCGTAAGCAACACCTAAATATTCTTCTTCTAAGCCTCTCACCCTATAACAAAAGGCAAAATTAGAACTAATCAAGTATAAGACTGTAGCTTCTACAATTCCTCCTCTATGGAAATCTTCCGTGACAGAACATCGTAATGAGCATTTTGGCACCTTTTGGTATCGAATGCGGCACTTCTTACAGCTTTGTGTTTTCCATTTCTCACCTTGAAGCCGAGGGGCACGTGATCAGTAAGTGAGATGAATGGGTAAAGGACTTGTATCATTTACCTCGTGAGTATTCTCTTTATCATGACGGAGGATGGATAAAGAGTGTATAGAAAAATATTTTATGACAAAACGTTTAATTGCGAATCGACAAACGGGTTCACAGAAGAAATTTGGAAGATAATTTTTTTTCTTCCAAATTACGGCTGAAAGTTTTCGAGTCATCGTAAAACCAAACCGAAATAAGACATTAAATTCCATCGCAACATTTTAGTGACTTAAATCCAAATTTATCGAAAGATCGAATTATCATAACTTGGTTACTATGCATAGATAATATCGATTAAACAAACTCTGCGTCAGAAAACATACGAAATTTAACGCCCTTTTCTAAGACGGTAAATGTATTCTAAATAAGGGTTTTATAGTTTTAATATTACAAAAACTTGTGGAACAAGGAAAATAGGTACTCAAGCTTCTTTAAATTCGCAATAACTAATTTCTGACTTTGTTCATAAGTGTATTCACTTACGTATTGTATTACATCTTTTCGCCGTTTAGTTAATTAGGTCTGGTAGCATTATGCATAATTATTTCTATGGGCATAATTTGCCGGAGACAATCATGCATAGTACTCTTAAGCCTAATGAAGAACTGTATTTATTAGCTCGAAACTAATAGCTGTTTTTTTAATGTTAATTACGCATTTTAAGAGGCTGTGAATCCCTGTTCCGTAGTTCTGACTTTAGATATTTTTATTAAAATTTTGTAGCTTTATACAAAGCTAACATATTAAAATGGGGAAAAACCAAAAGCTAACTGTCTCAACCCCCTCTTTTGTCGTCCTATCTACGATTATATGCTGTTGTTCCCAGTGCCCCTAGAACGGAAGTTCCAGACCAGGTCCATATAAGCTTCTGGCTGAGTAGTGCGGCTCCAGTTTACAATAGCGCCACAAGGGTCGGAGTAGGTCTTAGCTAGGTGCCACAACAATTTTCACCTAGCACCCCCAGGGGCGACATCGGGGGGGGGGGGGGATCGTACCTTCCCCAGCCACTGACCTCTTAGGACTTTCCGGTCTACGGATTTAATGTGCTCATATCTGACACGAAGGTATTTAACGGCGTTTGTAGGCATTCGATCCCAGCATTCCCAGTACCGAAAACCGACGCGCTACCGACAGGCTACCTCGGGCCCAACGACTATGTAATTCGTCTTATCTAAAACTTGACGGCAGACAAATCCTTATTTCAGAATCTGTGAATATAATAAATAATTCTCCTCGCCCTCGATTGTGTACTATAATTAATTGTCAAGAAGTATTAAAAAATTCAACAAACCTCCAAATATTGAATCGAATGCGTTTATTGCAGTAAAATATAAATACTCACCTGGTGGCCATTTTGTTTCTCGGCCTGGTTGTTGTTCTTGTTAGCCGTATCTCCACGGGCCAACGCAATGCCCACGACAAGTAGGATCACCTGAAAAACAAGTATAAAATATGCGTATCAGTTACGTGTTTCGGTGCATTTGGCCGTATCATCAAAAATCCGTATCGACTCCGAATCAGAGAAATATTTGATTTGTATTTTAAAAAAATCAGCTAGGCTTTTAAAAAATGGAGCAGCGGACGGGAAACTTGACGCCTTACTACCAATCTGAATAGGTTGTTCAGTTCAGTGGTGCACTAAAAAAATTGGAATGGTCGCGGACACTCTGAAGTATTAATATCATATTGATTTATTTAATTAAAAATATGCTTTAAATTTTCTACTATAACACATATGTTTAATATTTTTAATCGTATTTTTATATGTTAAAAAAATGTGTTATGATATCGTTAAATAAGCTGTCGAACAGTCTTAGAATAAAAACTCCTTTAGAAAAAGGACTATACTTACATTAATTCCCATTTTGATTCTGTATATCTGTATGAGACGGGGTTTACAAATATGGTTTTTATAATAGTTTGTCAAAATTTACATTTTCTTTTAACAGTTTCCTAATTTTTTAAAATTTGCTTCTACCAATAAATTTTTATAGGGATCACGTGATTTTAATTAAAGAGAAAGTGGGGTCGAAAAAAATTTGTGCACCACTGGTCTAGTTGTAAATTTTACGGTTGCAACAATTACTATTATCATGTTGTAACCTTTAAAAGCCAAAGCTATAATAGGTAAGCATAGGTTTGAATATTGCAAGATAAAAAGAACTTTTATACACCATGCTTTTAAATTTTCTGTTGAATCATATAAACTTGGCAATTCTATGTATTAATAAATACTTTTAAAAAATTTTTTTTGATGAATTATCCCATCACTTGAGAGAAAATGAAGTTAATTGCAGTTAACTTGCGTTTAACTTTTTAGTACCCGTCCGGCGATAGACGGCTGCACCAGTCTACAAAACAAAATTAACTTAAAATGAATGCAATTCTGCTTAAAGATGGCTAAAAGTGTTAAAAATAATGCATTGTCATTGTGTTCTGAGATATTCTAAAAGTTTCAAATGTCTAGCTAGTAGGGAAGTTAGTTAAAAATATCTTTGCAGATTTGTACCTGGGCAAACACACACACAACAAGAAGAGGCGAGTAATAAAAACATGGTAATAATAAATTAAGATGAACTTAACGAGTACTTTAGTAATAGAAAATTGTAGAATAGGGCACTGTAGTGAAAACCAACTATTCTCTTCTGAGACAAAAGGAACAGGATGCTGGCCTGAAAATATTTTATTTTACGTGATGATAATTCAGCGCTCCTAACCCCTTTTTCTTCAGCTATGAATATTTCTCATTAGCTCTAAACCATCTGTTATATATCTCTCCACAATGGAAGGACCTTTAGACGCCAGTCTGACAGGATAGGGATATGAAGCGTGTTTGCGAAACGACATTCGGCCCATTAAACTAGACCATCGATGCGAGAAAAGGTTACTTTCAAAGGTTTTATTTTATCGCAACAGTTTGCAGAGAACGCAAATAATTTGTAAATTTACAACATAAATTGTTAAAACTTAAATTGTTACAACTTAAATTGTTAAAACACAGCAGCTTATTTTTAACTGCAGTGCCTTTTAAATCTAATGCAATAATCTTAAGGAAGGCTCCGCAGACTAATCCGCTTTTTCTCATATTGCCTTTCTTTTTTTACATTTCTTTTTCAATGAAAGCGTCGGTTTTCGTCGTTAGAAATGCAGCTAATAGAAAACAGGATGAATTAACACAAAAACAAACTAGAAAAATGAACCAATGAAAAAATAAAACAAATTGTTAGCCATTCACCAGAAGTTATAAGAAAAAAAAATATTAGTTTGTTTTCTAAAAATGACTCTCTATCTAATTATATTTTTCCTAAGGTCCTTTTTAAAACTGTCAGTTGGCAGGGCTTAATCAAATATTAAATCCAGCGATAAGATTATCGTATGAAGAGGAATTTAGATAACTGTAGAATTCTAACTTCAATTTAAAATAATTAAACTTATTATAAATATTTATTATATGAAATATTTTTAATTGAAATAATTGATCGTTTAATGCCTAGATTGTCTTTAATGCTTTCAATCCCCTTTTAAATCAATTCAACTTATTCGATTATTTCCGATTCATGAATGCATCTTAACTTAAAAACATCTATGATTTAGCAATTATTTATTTAAATTTTCTCTAGAACCTTAAATACGATTAAAAAATATTAAATATATTCAGAAATATTTGCAAGAAATATTTGCGTCTTTAAAAAGACAATACAGAGCATAATTCGTGGCCTGATACCGAAGTACGCTTTGAATAATATTGTAAATTCAGGAATCTGCATGACTTTCACAAAACTACCATTCCTAGTGAAATATTCCCTTCAGGTTTCCACAAGGATAAATATCGTTAAAGTAAATTGCTCTTACCACTGGAGTTTCATTTTCTGCGTTTGGAGCAAAACTCTGGACACAAACTTTTTTGAATTGCCTCCCTATTTATACTGAAACTTTCGAAGGTAAAAACAAATATTTTTCTCCCGAAAATCCTGAAACGAACATAATAACTTTCGTATCAGTCTAACCCTATTGTTTAAAAACTGAAGAATATTGAGACTTTCTCGGCAAAACCTTGAACTACCTAACGGTAATAACCACGCCTCTGCTTTTCCTTCAGATTCGCACCTTGAATCAATTTGGAAGAAACAACCCCGGAATATATATTATATTTCTAACATCCCCTTCTAGCAACTATTCTTTGGTTTTTCAGGTCGCGTAGCTTCTCCGTGAGAAAGGCGGAAGTGATGATTAATTAAATGGCAAATTGAAGAACACATATTTATTGGATGTTGGTTTACTCTCTGGTAAAATTTAGAGAAATAAATTGTTTATAAATAAATAAAATAAAAGAACCCACCCTATATTAAAAAAATATTTTCCCCAATGCAGCATGTGCTAATGTCTTTCTACATTCACCCATTCTACACCACGATTTTGTTAGTGCACCGCATAGGCAGTGGTTTCTTAACATTTTTAACAGTCCAACACTCCTTTGAATCTAAAAAATAGCGCTCGCACCCCCTTGAAAAATGGATTTCTATTTTTATTCAGGTAAAGACAGTTATTGCAAGATAATTTATTGCGTAAAAAAAACTAATACATTTACAATGCATACTATACTATTACATATAAAACAATATCTACATTTTTAATGGCTACGTTGTTGTTGGTTCATAATTATCCTTTTAAAACGAGGCACATTTTTGAAACAGCCACATGTAAGACTTCATATGCATTTAAAGCGATTTCTGGCTTTTGTTTTGATGTGCAAAAGTAATGAAAAACTCATTTCACAAAGGTAAGTGGTGGCAAATTGTAAAAGTGTCCTCTAATGCTGCTTTGCCATTCTGGATAAGTTGCGCACCAGGATTGTTTAAGTCAGTTTTTCAAATTCCGTTTCTATGCGTGCTTAGCTCGTATTGCGATAAGATCGTCTTTAATAAAACGTTGTGTGCCCATTGAATTTAGGTCTAACAAAAATGGATTGAGTATCCATCTATTAATTTTGCTTATATTCCCAGGGAAAAAGTATCCATCAAATGATTAACTAAATTGGTATTTTCACTAAAATTTTGAACCTTCTCTCGCACCCCCGGTTATGAAAACACTGTATAGGGGGGAACAAAGATCACCCCGTGATGCCATCTCAGTTTAGACCAAGGCGTGGTCCAACCCACGGCCCTTGTACTGCTAGCAATGCGGCCCTACAAGATCCCAAACTTTATAAGACCTATTTTCCCCAGAGAAAATATCCCTCGTTTTACAACAGCGTCTAATTTAGAGCACAGCAAGTTTGTTATAATATGCCTATTGACGTCATCGCAGTTTACGTACATTTGCGAACAACTGTTTTCAAAGATGAACCACATGAAGACTAAAATAGTTAGATGAAAATTTCTGATGAGCATCTTTAAAATTCACTAAGAATAACAACCACTTTCCTTCGAACCAAACATTGGTGCATTAGTGTCACAAAAAACAAGGTTAAATATCCCATTAATTTTACATGTCTTCTTTTTTTAATGTTATAATACGAAAAAAAATTTATATTGCTAAAAGAAAACTTTATCCCTTAATTGGCCCGAAATAGTAAATTGAGCTTTAGTAACAAAATGCTCATTATAAATTTTTCTTAAGACCCTTACTTACGTATGCTGGACCTGTTTGGTCGTATTCCAGCCCTGATTTTCCATTAGGCCCAGTAGGCCCGGGCCTAGGGGGCCTCTGAATGTTGGGGCCCCCTAAAAATTTTCATTTTAAAAGGAAAAAGAAAAATTTCCAATTCAAATTTTTAATTTTGCCTTTTTTAATAGCAATTTTTGTTATATATCCTTTCAAATTTGAACTGATTGATTGGTTCATCATATATATAGTTATATGTATAGTTCATCCATAAGTATGTTATAATGTAAAGGATTAATAAGTTTTTCTGGTTGCATTCCATTGATGTTTTAATGATGAAGTTAATATGTTGTACTGCTCTTGTTATTTGATAATGTTCTAGGCTTCAAATAGCCAATTCTTGGTAAATGGTAGTTTCACAATGATTGATGATTATTTTTGTGTGTGTCAATTTGGAAATTTTACACCCACATCTGTGTTAGGGGGCCCCCATCCCGAGTTGTGCCTATAGTCAAGAATATTCTAAATCGGGCCCTGTCGTACGCAGCGGATTCTAATATTAAAATTCTAGGCCGTTGCTCAAAATATGACTATTTCGACAAATCACTAACTCCCCATGGTATTTTCTCGATGTTGACATTTATAGGGAGTTAAATCTCCCCACGATCCAAAATTATCTTCAAATCTGGCTATTAACTTCCATAAAGATTAACCAAATGATCTTATTAAATATCTTGCCGATTACGATCATGCTGACCCAGCTAACAAGAAACGGCCCTGTGCATTCATGGCTCGTAACTTTTAATGGCTGTCCTGTTCTTTTTGCCCTCAGTCCTCTTTTCCCCCCAATGTTTTACCCTTACTTGTACCACCGAAGACTTTTTGTTTCCCCCACTTTCTATGTTTCCTTCCTTTCTTCTGGCTGTTGCTCAAAATATGATCACTGAAGGGTTTTTGCCTTGCTAGATCATCCTACAGTGGAGGGCCCGGCCCATGTATTGTAGTTACCACTACTTTCCTGAATCTCCTGAAACCTGAAAAATTAAAATAAATACAAGATTAAAAAAGAACTTTTATATACCATATTTTTAATTTACTTTTATCATATAAACTTGACAATTCTATGTATTAATAAATACTTTTCAAAATATTTTGATGAATTATCCCATAACTCGAAAGAAAATGAGTTAATTGAAGTTACTTGCGTTAACTTTTCATTCCCGTCTCGGTCGATAGATGGCTGCACCAGTCTACAAAACAAATTAACTGAAAAAGAATTTAATTCTGCTTATGATAGCTAAAAGTATTAAAATAATGCATTTTCATCGTGTTCTGAGCTGTTCTAAAAGTTTCAAATGTCTAGCTAGTCGGGAAATTAGTTAAAAATCGATTGCAAGATTTGTATTGGACAACACCACAAACAAACAAGACAGCGAGTTAATAAAAACATGGTAATTAGAGAAATTCTGTTACTTAACATTAAGTATATTATATATTTTATACGCGGCTTTTGACAATATTTCTCTCCTCTGAATGCGGCCCAGGGAAAACAAAAGATTGGATATCCATGGTTTAGACTAGGGGTCTTCAATCCGTGCACGCCGAAACATTTCGATCATGCAACAAAACGAAAGCTTGATATAAACTTGAAAAAGAAAAAACACACCTTAGAACGGCAAATTCTCTCACACAAAAAGATCAAGATGCACGGTGAAAAGTAGCCCACGGCACATAGGCTTACCAAAATAATAAACTCTAAATTGCATTCAGAATCTTAAGACGAAATAAACCCAAAAAGCAGCATACCAAGGCACTTTCGTTACAGAACCTCACGCGCGTCTCGTCTTCCTTCATTCATTCTGTTTCACGCATTATAAAGTACAAAATATATTGATTCAACTCCGATTTTTTGTTGTTTGTAGAAAATAACAAATAAAAACTTTTTTTATTATTTAATAATGGTTATAAACACAAAATACTTTTAAAAACACACCATACGCACAAAACTTCAGTGACGTGTTTAAAGGAATTAATCCTTCATCATCGTGCTATAAAAAGCAAGTCAAGCAATCATATCAAAGACTGAAGCTCGTTTGCAAATAATACATTTTTACCATGTTTTTATTAGCTCTCTTTCTTGTTTGTGTGTGTGTTTGTCCAGTACAAATCTCGCAATCGATTTTAACTAACTTCCCGACTAGCTAGACATTTGAAACTTTTAGAATAGCTCAGAACACGATGACAATGCATTATTTTAATACTTTTAGCCATCTTTAAGCAGATTTGAATTCATTTTCAGATATTTGTTTTGTAGACTGGTGCAGCCATATATCAGCCGGGACGGGAACAAAACGTAAAACGCAAGTTAACTTCCCATTAACTTCATTTCTTTCAGTTGATGGGACAATACATTAAAAAAATTTTTAAAAAGTATTTATTAATACATAAAATTGTCAAATTTATATGATTCAACACAAAATTTAAAAACATGGTATATAAAAAAGTTCTTTTTATCTTGTAACTAGTGACCCGTCCCGCTTTGTCCGGGTTGAACAAAATATTATACCAATAAATTTCCAGTTGATAGCCAATAAATTGTAAATCTTATTTTGCCTTAATATAACCTAAATATACCTTAAATTAATTTTACGTTAGTTAATAATTAAAATAAATTTTTTAAAAGAAAAAGGCGTGCCGGAGAACGGCTAGGTTCGAACCGCTAGCGTCAGAACAGAAGCCCACCACGATAGCACCAAGATAAGGATCGTTGAAATCTTCGGACAAAAAGCGGTAGAAGACAGTAGCGGAAACAATGGATATTGTTAGGATTAAGCCCCTAACTTTATTTCTACTGATTAGATATACATAATATATAGCCTATGTCCATCTGGAATAATGTACCTTTCAAACAGTGAAAGAATTTTTCAAATAGGTAAAGTGGTTCTGAAGATTACCCTCCAAGTACAAAATCGTTCTCCTCTTATATATAAGTATAGATTATTTCCCCTGCCTATAATACTTATTTCACAGATGTGTGGCCCGTGGACTTTGCGAATTTATTGGTGTGGCCCGCGAACGTGAAAGGTTGAAGACTCCTAGTTTAGACCGAACAACCCCAGCCGACATCTGGAGCAGGTCCCATACCTTAAAACTCCACAGATGGACTTTTCGACTTACAAATCCAACGTGCCCTTGTTCGGCGTAGACATCAGAGCATTCAGTGATGCTTTCGGGTCTCGAACCGAGCACCCCAATCTCTCCCAGTAGTGGTCAAATCCCGAGGCGCTAACCACTAGGATGCCCCTGCTGTTACAAAAACATGGTTTCTCTGAAATATGCGTATGCAAGCAGATTTGAACAAATTTCTTTGAAATCAAGCTTCCGTTGCTGATATTTTTAAGGCTGTATTTCAATAGGATATATATGAAAAAATGTCACTTGTTGATCACTGCTTAACACAACTGAAAAGCTGGGGAATACGGCTCATCACAGATGTGGCAACAAAATGCAACCCCCCCCCCTCCCCCCGTAGAAAAAAGAAAATTTCAGGTAGTCTCTTCTAACGAAACTACCGCGGGTTATTAATGTAGGTTTACTTATCGTTGCTGACCTCTTTTGTATGTATATAAGTAAGTATATATATATATATATATATAGTATGTTAATTTTAACGCATTTGTTACTTTCTGTTTCACTGTTTACTGCTTGCCCAAGCGATATAGACTGGGTTTGGCACGCTGCCAAATTATAACTCGCGATGACGGACGGTTTAAGCGTCTGAAATTTTGCTTTCCGGAGAACCGTTATGGATAAACGTATTCCTACGTTAAAAGCTGTTAAAACACGAACGGCATTAATACGAATTGAGGATATTTAAATCATATTTAAAAAGGTTTCAATAAAGTTAAGAGGAGAGATGAGAAATTATAATGCTGTCAGCTGAGAGAGTTTTAGTCTTCTATATCTACACTTTTTGTGGCTATTCTCACAAATACAGCTTAACTGTATTTTGTGAGAAAAATGGTTTAAATCTTTTAACTCATTACGTGGATCCAAGCCGAAGAAAAAGAAAAATGTTTGAGGCTATTTTTGAAAGATGGCAAATCAAATTAAAATGTCAACAAAACATATTTTAAGACGATCTTAGATAAGTTACTTCTCAAAGTCGTAAGAAATAATTCATTCGTGAGTTGTTTAAACCTCGCAAATTATAAAAGGTATTACTGATTATGTAGATAGTCAACTTTTATTGAACCAAGAGGCTATTTAAAACTATATTAGGCACTTTATATTGCCTATTACATCGAATATTAAAAGCGCAGTAACATAAATTGATCAGATCTTAACCACATAATTAATGTCATTTTAACCTGTCAATTTCTTATTATGAGTTGAGGAAATTAAATATTTCTCGGGCCCGAGGTAGCCTAGTGGTAGCGCGTCAGCTTTCGGTACTGAGGGTGCACGGATCGAATCCCAACAAGCACCGTTAATATCTTTGTCTAGGCCGAACATGGGGCACGTTAGATCCGTAGAAAAACTGAAAATGTGAGAACTGGTTTTCTTTGCAAGCCACTTTTATTCTAGTTTCAAATTTTTTAAATAGGAAATTATGAATTTAAAATTTATATCGAGGCATGCTATTTAACAGTAGCATTAATCAATTGTAGTCGTATCATCGGTGGAGGCGTAAAACCTTAGTGACATCATTGTAGAATCAAATTTACGGGCCGCTTATCGCTGATAAAACAAGTACCGACATTCTCTTTCACCTTTCTAGCGGACATTAAACCGATAATTTTTTAGAGGATTCCGTACCATGTGGGGTTTGTTTGGCAATGATCAGGTCGATCTACTAGCCAAATGAAGTCTGTTTAGGAGTAATGGTTTCCGAACCCTTAGAAGTCTGCGGACAACTAAGCCAGAAACTGAACCATGTGCGGACCCCTCCCCCCCCCCCACACCGACTTGATGGGGAGGACTTCCGGGGGGTATGAGGGGTATAGAATATCTCTTAGGCGAATCTAACGTATCATATTCTAATCTATATATATAACAGTTCCGTAACTGACTGACTGACATACAACGCACAGAGACCAAACCGCTGGACTTAAAGGGCTGAAATTTGCATGGCTATTCTTCTTATAGTGGTAGGGGTACACTAAGAAAGATTTTTGAAAAATTCTTCTTAGATTTTTTAAAATTAAATTTTTCAACTGTTTTAGTAACTTTTTCGGTTTGCATTTAAAATAATAAGTTGAGGGTTATAAAATTTATATCACAAGAAAGATCATAAAAATTCTTTTAAAATGAGATCTTTTTCGAATATTTACCTTCATTTTCTGATTTTGGTGAATTTTTAAAGATTAATTTTTAGACTTTAATTTATTAAATGCTGATCAAGTCATTTCTTTTCCTGGTACTTTAAAAAAAATTTATCGTCACGTGCATAACAACTAAATAGACAAAAAAATATTTTTTTTTCTGTGCTAATGCGGCAGACGATTGGGCATTATCCAAAAAAAAATATTAAAATACAATAAAAGATATGTTTCCTCAAACTGTACTATATTATCTGTACTATATTCTTTAGTATGTCCTATTACATTTAATTTGAATATTTTCTTCTACATTATTTTGTCTATAAAAATATCCCTTACGATTTTTTATATATACACTCATGGACAAAAAATTAGCGCACCAAGAAATAATTGCGGGATCGTAACGAAACTTGCAATGAAGGTACATGTCAGGGAGATATGCAAATGATTAGAAATGCCAGGCGTGATTGCGCATTACGTATAGCCGGTAGAGGGCGTTGAACATCGTACTCTGTGGAGTATAAAACAGGTAACCAAAGCTTGTTTGAGTGTGCTGAATTATTTACAAAGGAAGAGCTGAGATAGACATGCCATTACGCCGTGTTCGAAGACAATATAAGCAGTTGTCGCAGTTTGAGAGGGGGAGAATCGTCGGGATGATGGAAGCTGGGTGGTCAGCTAGGCGAGTAGCTCGTCAATTAGGCCGCTCTGATTGTGTGTTGGAGGAGGTGTTTGGGACCAGTGGACCCGAGAGTGTCATGTACACAATGACCAGGCTCAGGACGCCCTCGACAGACCAGTCGTCGAGAAGACCGCCACATCGGTAAGAAATGCACGCGTACAGCCAACTGCTTCATCGGCCGCCATCCAGCACAGGTAGCACCTTCACTAGGGGCCTCTGTGTCTTCTCGAACCATACGAAGGTGGCCTGGCTGAAGGACAGTTGGTATCGCGGCGCCCATTACGTGTGCTGCCCTGGACGCCCACCCATCGACGCCTTCGTTGGAGTTTTGCCGCGCACGAGGAAACTGGACTGCTAGCGGAAGGGACCAGGTCGTCTTTAGCGACGAATCCAGATTCAATCTCGGTAGTGATGACAATCGTGTTCGTGTGTGGAGAGCCCGTTGTGAACGCTTCAATCCTGCCTTTGCTGTACAGCGACACATCGCTCCCCACAGCTGGTGTGATGGTATGGGGTGCCATCGCCTACAATACACGTCACAGAGAAAAAAAGTTGGTCGGTGAACTCACTTTGCTGGGTTGAAATCCACTGCACAGTGGAACTCGCTTTGTGGTGAGTCAAACAACCCACATTGAAAGTGGTCCTACAACCCACTTTAGAAAACGGGTACATTTACCTGCCTTTGTGAGTTTAAAAACTCTTTGAATGAGTTAATTAAAGCGAGTTGTGTATTGAGCCTATATATATATATATATATATAATTTTAATATATATATATATATATATATACACACATTTAATTATTTTTTTAATATTATAAGACACAGATCATTTAAAGCTTTGGTAATAATTCCTAGTTACTGCATTATGTATCTCAGTTTGAAGCAAGTGATTTATAATTTTATTCCAGACACCTTTATTTGATACTTGCCATCCTGAGAACTATAAATTATATAAAGATGACATTGTTTGCGTTGAATTAAAATGAATCAAATTAGCACTTCTATAATCTATGAACATTAAAAATATTATCATTAAAAGTTATAAAGCATACTTCACAACTAGTAATAAATACTTACACTTTAAAAAAAAGTATTTTTATCTTTAACTTTTGCAGTACATTAGCCTTCATGTTTAAAAGAATTTTCCAAAATGCCTAGTCTGAAAGTGTTTGCATCGAATTTTTTAAATGAAATTTTGTTACCCAAATTAGATAATCATTTAAATTTTATACAGCTAAAATGACAACTCAGAACAATACAGTAGTTTGTAAAATAACACAAACTTCAAATTATGTTTTTAATATTAGATAAGAAAAATTGCCACTTTACTTTATACATGCCATGAAAATTTTGAAAAACAATCTCCCCCTCTCTCCCTATTCTGCATGAATATTAATTCAATTTGAATTTTCCAGCTACCTTATTATCATTACAGAATTCCTTCTGTTTTAAGGTGTTTATATAAAGCTAAAATGTATCAAATCTTTAGGAGAATAAATTAGTTTATAAACTGACAATTATTAGTATAAAAGGAAAAGAATTCGTAGAATTTTGAATTAGTTATCTAGATAGATCATCATCTGTTACAAGATATTTCTTTTATTTCCTACTCTCTTATTTACTTATTCACAAACACACACTTCCACACATAAATGTAATGTATAGATGAATGTTAAAAACCTGATTTCACCCTTTAGTTTATCCATTTTTATAAATTCGACCATGCCAAATGAGTTTATAATTAAATGTTATCGCCAGATGGTATCATCTGTAGATTTGGATTTTAGAATGAACTTGGACTTTCAAACACAACTTATATGTACACACAAATAGATATACATACGTATACTACTCGTAGCATTGCATGAAACAACTGCATGCTTTTACTTTTTTTTCTGTGGTTCTAAGCTTTTTTAAATATTGATGAATTATTAATAAAAGTTGTAGAAGCGCATAACAGGAACACACAGCTTATTAACATCTGTAAAATAAGTTGTTGTCAACCTTATTTTTTATAGTGGATATTTAGAAGCTGTGTGTTCCTGTTATATCAGTAGATGTCAAAAATTACTTTTAGAAATCGTATTCTTGTTTTTTTTTTAAATCATAAAAATCTATTTATTCATTAAAAATTGCATTCAATTAAGAGTTTTCTATGATGAGATTTTTATGTAATGTAAAAATAATTTTAATACATAATGTTTAGATATTACATACATGTACGCACACACACACACACACACACACACACAAGCACATGGAAGATTTGCGACAAGAAAAACCTAATATCATAATATGCTCACCATATACAGCTATAATTCGTATATGAGTTATATGTTAAACATGCAATAGCTTACGCGATTGTCGCAACTTTAAGCCTTACACAACAATTTCTAATTTAAACAAATAGCAAATCTTCCGTTAAAAGTCCTCACATTTCTATAGTGTTGAAGTATGCTCTATAATTCGGATTTACATGAAGGATTTTGCATATATTTTAATGTTCAAAAGATTAAAATGTACTTACATGCACTATAACACGTGGACTCTCCGTTTCGTCGACAAGCGCCATTTTTCCTATTTCCCCATCCAAAAAGCTACTAATTGCTTCAAAGTACAGCTTTCGACCCGCTTCCGACCCTCTTCCGAAGAAAATCTCCCGCAGCGCGAGCCAGGAAAAACGGGAAAATCTCATCAACCCGCAAACAAGATATTCAGCTCGCTTTGGGGTGAATCGGTGAACACATTAGATAGGTCAGTCGACCCATTTATTTTCAACCCACATGAAGTGTGTCTGCAAACCTGGAACTTTCGAAAACTGACCGTTTTTTTTTCTCTGTGTATTGTTCCATGGCACCATGACAGCCCAGCGGTAATGTTCATGAAATCCTGCAACCACTCACCAGGAGCCATTTTTCAACAAGACAATGCTCGGCCTCATGCGGCAAGGGTGCCACAAGACTGTCTCCGCACTGTTACTTACCCTTCCTTGGCCTGCCCGATCCCCAGATTTGTCTCCAATCGAGCATATCTGGGATCATTTGGGACGACGAGTTGGGCATCCCACGATTTTGAACGAACTAGAGGCAAGGTTACAGCAAATATGGAACGAAATTTCTCAAGACATCATACAGACTTGTATGCTCAATGCCCGATCGTATCGCTTCGTGCATTCGCGCTGGAGGGGGTCCAACGGAGTATTAACTCCTCCGTTCTTTTGCCCTTTTTCTCTGAAATAAATTATCCTTTTTCTTTGATTTTCTATCATTTACTTATATCAAAGTAGTCATTACGTATGTAAATTTCGTTTTCATTTTGACGACTCCTTCTTGGTGCGCTAATTTTTTTGTCCATGAGTGTATATACATATATGTATATATATTTTACATCAATTGTATACATTGATCGTCATATTTATTATAAATATATATATATATATATATATATATATATTGGCATTAATTGCATACATTGACCGTTGTATTTAATTTGAATGTACTCCGTAGCGAAGTGCGGGTTTTCAGTTAATAATAAAATAATTATGTTAAACTTTTAAGAAATTTTAATTCAAACACCTGATAGTCATCGGACATATTCGGCCCATCTATTTCAATGAACATTCCTTTCAAAATCCCCGTATTTGACAACTTTTTATATGTGCTGCCGGACCACTTCCGAGGCTCTCGTGGACCACCGGTTGAGAACCACAGGTTTAGAGGATTCGCCCCTGTTGAAGTCCTACCTGCATCGGAGGCTCATTCCGTTTTTAAGACCAAGCTATATACCCGTGTTTGGAGAGATCCTGTTGCTTATCACTGGTATTCGGCCAAGTGCTCTGCTCTGGCCTTGCTCTTAGGGGTCCGAGACCAATACACTCTTCCCTGGCTCGTCTTCCGAGAGATCATACAAAAAGTATGTGGTTCAAGAACTCTACGAAGGTATTTCCCCTTTGTTCCTGTTCTGCTGCTACTTGCGAATCCTTCCCACATTGTGGAATGTTTAATGTCCCCATCAGCAAGCTTGCAGAAGATCGGTTCCGTTATATGTCTAAGGGCCTGTTCACATAAGAGTCCGTTGCGTTGCGTTTGCGTTAAGGAAAAGATGACGTTGAAAACGAAAATAGACCAATCATATGCCTCCAAAACGATTAGCAATGAAATTTTTAACGCCTATGATTGTTTTATTTTCTTCTCAACGTCATATTTTCCTTAACGTAACGCAACGGACTCCTATGTGAACAGGCCCTAATGAAACCATACGACGAGACTTCAGCATCTTTCCTTCAACGAAACTGCACTTAAACTCTCTAAGAATTTTTTTGATAATATTCCTAACATTCGCAATGAGATTATAGCTGAGTTTCCGACTATGACTACTCCCACCGTGCTACCGCAAACGCCCTAGGGCGTGTTTTCTTAAGAGCTAACACTATCTCTTCTATCTTGCTTACTTATTCTTATTTTTATACTCCTCCCTCTTGTATTTTTACCAACCCCCTAGAACTTTACTATAATCTCAGTGCGAATATCTTCCAAATTCTTTTAAAATAACTGTGGCAACTCTGGCCCAGTGGATGCTCATGCGACTTGTAACTTTTCTCCAGGGTGCGATTCCCGGCGTTTGCTTTCATTTTACTATTACTTATTTGTATTAAGTTTTTACTGATAAGGGCCTATTTATGATATTTAATTACCTGCTGAGCAAATATATTTCTGATGCATAATGTTACAATTCGCGATAAAGTCCTACAGACCTTGGAACACGACAGTTGAAATACCTGAACCTGAACCTGCAGAAGATCGGGATACTGCTGCCTCCCTTATGCTCACACGACAGGGCCTCGTGACTTGGTCCATTATTTTCTAGTCCAGGGTGCTTAGCAACAACAACAAATTATTTCAAGACAACAGAGGAAACACAACCTCACACCTGTTTGCTCTGATAATTTCGCAGGGGGGCACATTTCCAGGCTGTTACGAGTAGATTCCGGCTCTGTATAAAGAAGTGTGCTCTAATTTAGAGGTTCCCAAATTTATTTGACCTACCACCCCCCTTTCCAGAAAAATTACTCTGCCTCTCACAGGAAATCATTCTTTAAATGCGAGCAAACTGAAAGATGCAGCGACACATTTTCGTTCTTTTTTCGTGTTTATATTTGTATCCAAGTCCTACAACATTGTAAGAAAAGATGCTGTTACAAATAAGACACCTTAAAACTTGAGATAAGTTAAAAATTTAATGAAATCAACCGCAGTAACATTTGCATTAAATACAGAAAAAATAAAATTGTTTAAAAAGGACAGTATTAAATAAAAATTACGAAAAACGTTAAAAAAAATCCTATCGAGAAGGAAGAACCCGGTGCGTTGCTATCAATTTATCAATGTTCGGCGGGCGCTGTTTTTGTCAGAAGCATTCTTAAATCACACCGCGATTAGCTATTTGCAGTTGGCTTTGCAGTTTAGCAGGAGGGGGGGGGGGCAGTTGGCAGTAGTGTGCTGCTTGACACGGCCCCTTAGTCCTAAAATGTCATCGAACATGTGGACCCTCGCTGTGTGTTTAGGATTGCACGCAGCTGCTTGTCTGCAGGATTACTCACGCCGCATACCTAACGGTCGGGTCGGTTTATTGATTATGATCCTTAACATATTCGCGACCGCACTGAACCCACGTTCCACGAAATATGGTGAAGGAAACACCATATACTTCTGTACTACAATCGATAATCCAGGATAAAGTGTAGGTATCTGATTTTGCAGCTAGAACTGTTGGTAGCCGCATTTAATTTAAATTTCAGTTCCTCACTTGTTGTTATCCCTATCAGTTCTCGTAATTTTGGATATTCCTGCTGTGTTTGTACTTGGGAAAAGCCCAATTGGGTATGTTTATTTTAAGATTATTAAAAAATCGCTGGAGTCAAGAATGGAGCGCCTCCAAGTATTGACAACAGGTAAGCAAGTCTTCATTATGTTTTTTCTACTGTTGATAAATTCGGAAACAGGCTGAATTTCCCTCGTCCCAATTTCTTTTGTACAGTAAAATTATGCCACAAACGCGGAAGAAAGTTTTTTTTAAATTAAATCAGCTCATCGCCTTTGATTGATTCATTCTTCAGCTCATAACCTGTAGATTTGTTTCATTCCATTTATTAAACAGGTGTGTCAATATAAGCTCTGTCATTTTTGGAAATGAATCAATTTGGCTCGTAAACAATCGTTTTTGTTGTCTAGGTACTCTATCTCTGATTAAGGGAGTTTTTAAAACCGATCTATACAGACACTTTTTGGTTACCAACGAACTGTATGAAGAGAAAGCGATCAATTAGTCATCGTTTTAAATAAAAAGTTGTTCAAAACAATTTGCTACTCAATGAATTGCTTCTGATTTTGTTGATTGCTTTAATGATATACAGGGTGGTCCAAAAATATTGAGCGCATTTCATGTTTGAAAAAATGAGAACAAACTGAGGTACGTACATGTTTATTGTTTTCTTGGAAAGACAATTTAAAACAGTTTTAGACAGCAAAATTTTAAACATTAAATAACTTCCACATAAGCCGGTAGATGGCGCGACGACACTTCGCAAGAAAAATTTACTAATTACATCAGTCTGCAAATGGCTACCGTACAGGAAAAAGCAATGTGCGTTTTGTGGTTCCATGAAAGCAAATCCGTTGTAACTCATTTGTTCTTTAAAAAAAACATGAAATGCGCTCAATAACTTTGGTCCAAAATTGAATAAAAAGAACAAAATGAGTTACAACGGATTTTCTTTCATGGAACCACAAAACGCACATTACTTTTTCCCGTACGGGAGCCATTTGCAGACTGACACAATTGGTAAATTTTTCTTGCTAAATGCTGTCGCGCCATTTACCGGCTTATGTGGAAGTTATTTAACGTTTAAAATTTTGTTGTGTAAAAACTTTTTAATTGTCTTTCCAAGAAAACAATAAACATGTACGTACCTCTTTTTTTTTCAAACATGAAATGCGCTCAATAAATTAGGACAATCCTGTATTTAATCATCTATGTAGACGTTCACTCAGATCTTTGGCAACTGTATGTTGTCGAAGAATGACACAGTGTACATCTAACTTATTTGAACCGCTTATTTTTTTTCTCAAGAAGACCATGTACCGTTCTATCATCGTTGGAGCACCATCAGTAGTAATTGACAAGATATTATTCAGGGGAATTTATTTTTCTTTAAAAAAAACTCTTCCAACGCATGAAATATCGATTATCCTTTAGCATCAGTTTTCAAATTTTTAGCAAATAATTCTTGGCATTTTTTCCCTCTTCTTCGATGACTCGCACGTATGCTAAACGCAAGGCTTCATTTCTGGCAAAGTCGACTCACCAAGCAGTCTAGGGAAGTGGGGTGTTTGTAAATACTCACATAACGAATCTTTAAAACGAGCATTTCTCCAATTCTTCTTTGCACTGTATTATTGCCCAAAGGAACTTTCTTGGTGATATCAGACGCCGGCTTATGAAGCGTAGTGCGCATTACCTCACTTATAGCCGGAAGAATTTGTTCACCAATAGTATGCTGCTTTCCCAGTTTAGAAATTAGTAACGGGATGTTGTAAGAAGCACGCAACCCATCGTCATCTTGTTTGGATGCTATTAAAAAGAGTTTTACCAATGTCGGCTGTCTCTGAAATGTTCTTTTTCTTTCTGTTAGCAATGTAATCGCAGACGATCTCAATTGTTTCTCTCAACTTTGATTTGTTCTCGTATCAACGATTTCTATTGGATATCTTATTAAACCGCTACTGTTGACTCTTTCTAGATCCTGTATAAGAGCATTTTCACGTAGGATTCCGGTAGCGAAGCGTTAAAGCATCGAAATATATTTAACCAATGACAAACCTCCAAAACGATTACCAAAGAAAATTTTAAACGCCTATGATTGGTTTATTTCCGTCTCACCGCCATCTTTCCTTTTACGCTTCCGCCACCGGACTCCTGTGTGAACAGGCCCCTAAGTGTATAAATGCATGTGAAGTTCTTTTTCAGACAATCTGTGTCTATGCTTGTATATGTTTGACCGACTATTAATAAATGTCTAACTTCCCGGTCCATGGAACTCTTGTAACTTAACGCAGCTGCCTCTTTTGTTCTAACACTTTCTAATGCGGAGGCACTTGTTATACAGCGCGGAGTCTTGCTGGTTAATTTATTGTGGGAGCGCCATTTTAGGTGAGCCAGCATTGCTCCCTATGATGGGACAGCATGGTAACGACCAAGACTTATTCGGGGTTTGAACCCAAGCCCACGACACTAACCACTACACCATGTGGGTGGCATCTGCTGTTATGATAATCTTTAATATATTGACTGCGATGGAAGTGAACGTATTTGTGAGTAAGGCGTTGACATAATAAAAGAGACAAATTTTAACAAGACTGTTTATTGCGAAGTCACTGGAACAACAAATCACTTTACAGAGCAAGCCTCAACAACCCAAGAAATAATAATTACAAAATAAAAAGAACTTTTTATTTACCATGTTTTTAAATTTCTGTTGAATCATATATCCTTGACAATTCTATGTATTAATAAATACCTTTTTAAAATTTTTTGATGATTCTCCCATCAACTTGAAAGAAAATTAAGTTAATTGGAAGTTAACTTGCGTTTGACTTTTCGTTCCCGTCCCGGCCGACAGATGGCTGCACCAGTCTACAAAACAAACTTAACTGAAAATAACTCAAAATGAATTTAATTCTGTTAAAGATGGCTAAAAGTATTAAAAGAATGCATTGTCATCGTGTTCTGAGCTATTCTAAAAGTTTCAAATGTCTAGCTAGTCGGGAAGTTAGTTAAAATTCGATTGCAAGATTTGTACTGGACAAACACACAACCACAAACACGAAAACAAACAAGAAAGCCAGTTAATAAAACATGGTAAAAAATAAAAAAAAGTTATCAGGTGATATGCGCCTGGCACGACATCTCTTGGAGCAAATGTCAGTGAGAGCAAACAAATATAATGCACTCATTGTTAATAATTAAACATTTAAATAAAATGGCAGTATTCCAGCAAATATCTAAATGTAGCCATTTTTCTATGATACCACCTATGACATTTTTCATTTCATACAGGTAATCTATATATATAAAAGGCAATGCGCATATGTTTGTCCTCTATAGAATAAAAAACTACTGGACCGATTTACACGCGGTTTTTTGCAAAATGATCCGTGTTGTCCGAGAAGGTTTAAAAGCTATTGAAATCCTCGATCTGACCAGTAGAAAGAAAGTTAAAAATATTTTTCGTTCGCCGTCTATTCAGATATCTATGAACCTTCTACTTTAAAAAAAAACATATGGATGGCAGCACCTAACAACCCTAGAAAGCCACCCCTTTGATGTAGATTAGTCTCATGCCACCCCTCTCAGACATTCCTTTGAGGGAGGGGATGGTCAAGGTCAATGGCCCCCGACTCTTGAGGGAGACTCCCGACTTTGAAGGAGGAAGATTACACCCAAGTGTAATGTTTGAAATTCAGCCTACCAGTATGACGTAATATAATATTTGCTAGATTCCTGCACCTGAGATTGTTTGCACGCATGATATTATATTTTGTATTATTCGCGTGATATTATATTTTGTATTATTCTCATTTTACAATAACTGAAGATGGCAATTTCTTTTTTTTTAGTCTATATGATGGAATACGGTTTTAGGTTGCATTTAGGACAAGGAACCAGGACGAGCGTTCTGTAAGCTCGACGTCAGAGATATTTTGAACGTTTTATCATCATATTTGTTGTGGACTTTTATAAAGTGAAGGTTAAATTTTGTATTCTGACTGTTCGACTCTGCTGTTGTTAAAAATGCCACCGAAACGACAAAATATTGGTCGTTCCACAAGTGCAGCTAAGAGAAAACGAGGAGAAAGGCAAAATGAAACAGAAGAAGAAACAGCACAACAAAAAAATCAAATTAGATTACGTATGTCACAGTCACGTGCTACTGAATCATCCCAACAACACGAAGCACGAAATGAAGCAAATCGATTAAGAATTAGGGAATTAAGACAATCTTTATTATATAGTGACAGTAGTCGATTACGTATGCAAATGAATCGATTAAATCAATTGGTTAAACTTGATCGTATTGCATTTCAATGTAATTCGGATATTGAATATAGCTTGCATCCAGTTGTGGTTGTTGAAAGAATGAATAAAGTTTGCGCACATTGCAACGCATTAAAATTCAAGAATGGAGCACCTGGTGTGGTAGAGTTCATTGGTGGGTCGTGATTTAATATAGTAGTAGGCAATGATACCATATCTCTGAATTCTAAACAATACATTAATTTATTAACATAACACATATATTAGTACACATTCAATTATATTATTGATAATTATCAACCTAAAGAAACACTCATTATATCAAGGTATTATTTAACTGTATTATTTCACTTATTTAAATTGATTTCATTTCAGTACGCAATAAATATTATTTCTTAACTTTAGCCTATATTATAGGATTCCGGGATTTATTGACTTTTGGCAATAGGTAATGAAAGGTTACCTCCATTTTTGCAGACTGCAGAAGGGAAACATTCGCCGGCATATTCACGTGCATCGATTGGGATATCTTTCGTCAGGATTCACTTTCGCTGGGGAACGAAGTCATCAGAATCGCTATATGGCTCGGGAAGAGGCGGGCTTTAACGGCAGGATCGGTTTTCCATCTTTGGCTTGTGGGGGTCAGGCAATCTGTCTTGGTTCCGTAGCTCAACTAATCTCCTCTCATCGGTAGCTTGCAGGGGTCAGGCAATCTATTTTGGCTCCGACACTCCTCTATGCTCCTCTCATAGCTAGCTTGCGGGGGTCAGGCAACCTCTCTCGGCTCCACTATTCATCTATTCTCCTCTCATTGTTGGCTTGCAGGCTTATAGCGATGCGCTAAGTCTGGGCGCAATCTCCCATATACTCTTTTTTAAACTTCTCGCTTACGAGGCTACTACTCTATATTCGTGTGTTTAGTCTGAGAGTCAAAATCAATCATATCCTTTTTTTTATATTCTCACTCTCTCTACATTTTTATCTTCTCAACGCCCCGCCTTTTACATTTTCATTCGTCTCTCATGTTCAACCTTTTTTCTCACTTCCACTTCGATTCGCTAATCTTTACCACCTAATTATTTCTTTAAACCATTCAGAGTGAGGGGCGTTTCATATTGAAACAATTCCGCCTTCGACTCACCCCTGCCTTTCTAGGGATCATGTTTTTCCAGAACATCTCCTATGTGTGGGGTCATCTTCTCTTTGCCAACAATTCCATTTTCATCTCGATGTCCCCTCTATGTAGCCCCCTCGCTGTTTCGTCTCTTAACTGTTGCTTTTCAATTCTTTCTTCTTCATCCGGTCCTTTGTACAAACAAGCGCCATTTCAATTTTCTCATTTTACCCCCGTTTGTCCGATTTAATTGGCTTTTCTGCCCCTTTCGAACTTCTAACATACCGTATCCCCACGACATTCTTCTTGTATCGTCTGGCGTCATTTCACTGTTTCATTTTCCGTCCCGTTTGTTAATTGGTTTTTCTGCACCTTTTCTATTTTTTTTATATGTCGTAATCCACGACACCTGGGATGTGTTGTTTGAATGGTAAAGTTAAATTGCCACCATTGAATCCACCACTTGAGCCATTGTTGTCATTTGTCGCTGGTACTACAACACAATCAAAGCATTTTTTGAATAACATACGAAATTATAACACATGCTTTCAAATGACTTCGTTTGGTGCAACGAATATAATAACTGAGAATTTCATGCCAACATTCAAGATTCAAGGACAAATATATCATACAGCAGGCTCTTTGTTACCATTTATGGATGATGACCACAAATTTTTGCAAATATATTTTGTTAGAAATTTAAGTGATCAAGTAAGTCAACGTTGTAAAATTAACGAAGCGAATAGAAGAGAAATAGTTGAATCGTTGCAACAATTATTTCATGAGCACAACGAATTGATAAAATTGTTCAAACGGCCATTGAACTAATGCCATCCGATGACCATAAAATTGTCATTCGAGCAGACAAAACACCTGTTGGAGAACACGCAAGAAGATTTAATGCTCCAACAAACGATGAAGTGGCAATAGTCATTGTTGGAGAACAATTTGAATCACGCAACATCGTACTTCATCGTCGAAATAATCGTCTTCAACGTGTTGCAGATACTCACCGCTCCTACGACACATTACAGTATCCAATATTGTTCTGGCAAGGACAAGATGGATACCATTTTATCATCAAAATGATCAATCCTTCAAATGGTGAAGAAATAAACAAAAAGGTCAGTGCTATGAATTACTATTCATATAGACTGATGATTCGTGAAAACGAACAAAATCACATTTTAAAATGCCGTCAATTATTTCATCAATATATTGCTGACATGTATGCAAAAATTGAATCTGAACGTTTGTTATATATTCGTATGAATCAGAAAAAACTACGTTCTGAAGAATACATACATTTGCGTTATGCAATAAACAATGACGGCAATGTAAATGATTTTGGGAAAATTACAATATTACCGGCAACATATACAGGCAGTCCACGTCATATGCATCAATACGCACAAGATGCAATGTCGTATGTTCGTCAATACGGTCGTCTAGATTTGTTCATTACATTCACCTGTAATCCAGCATGGACTGAAATCAAATAACATCAATTGCCCGGTCAATCGTCCCAAAATCGTCATGACATTACTGCACGGGTATTCAAGCAGGAATTGAAATCATTATCGAACTTCATTGTTAAACATCATGTGTTCTGAGAAACACGTTGCTGGATGTATTCAGCTGAATGGCAAAAAAAGATGATTACCACATGCCAATATTTTGATTTGGTTGATCAATAAAATTACACCCGATGAGATGGATAACGTGATTTCAGCAGAAATTCCTGATTCAACTGTCGATCCTGAATTATTTGAAATTGTAACAAAAAATACGATTCATGGTCCATGCGGTGTTCACAACATGAACTCACCATGTATGGCTAATAGAAAATGCACAAAACATCATCCAAGAGCATTGCTTCCAGAAATTATTACCGGCAATGATGGTTATCCACAATATCGTCGTCGATCAACCGATGAAAATGGTAAGTCAATAATTTTAAAAGTCAGAAATCAAGACATTTAAGTTGATAATCGTTGGGTTGTCCCATATTCGCCACTATTATCCAAAAAGTTCAAAGCGCACATCAATGTTAAATATTGCAATTCTATAAAATCAATCAAATACATTTGCAAATATGTCAACAAAGGTAGTGATATGGCTGTTTTTGGAGTATCAAGTGAGAATGGATCTGTTGATGAAATCAAACAGTATCAACTTGGACGGTATATTAGTAGCAATGAAGCAGTGTGGCGTATTTTATCATTTCCAATTCCTGAAAGACACCCAACAGTTGTTCATTTGGCAGTTCATCTCGAAAATGGGCAACGAGTTTACTTCACAACAGAAAATGTACTTGAAAAAGCAGAGACACCACCACCAACAACATTGACAGCATTTTTTTCACCATGCAGAACTGATACATTTGCCAAAACATTGTTATATTCAGACGTACCAAGGTATTTCACTTGGAATGCATCAAAAAAAGAATTCCAACGACGCATACAGGGAAAAAAAGTTGAAGGTCATCAAAATTTATTTTCAACAGATGCTTTGGGAAGATTATATACTGGTCATCCAAATCAGGCAGAATGTTATTATTTGCGTTTGTTTTTGGTGAACGTTTGTGGACCGATATCATTCCAAAATTTAAGAACAGTTGATGGTCGTTTGTGTGCAACATATAGAGAAGCATGTCAAAAATTGAATTTACTCGAAAACGATGCACAATGGGATAGTTCCCTAGCTGATGCGACAATTTCTGCTCATCCAAATCAAATACGCGCTTTATTTGCAATCATATTATCAACATGTTCACATCAAATCCGAAGGAATTGTGGGAAAAATATAAAGATTTTATGACTGAAGACATTCTGCATCGACTTCGTATAAGATATTTAAACTGCGACATGCAATTTACACCAAAAATGTATAATGAAGCATTGATTTTGATAGAAGACAATTGTTTGGTAATCGTTAATAAAGCATTGTCACAACTGGGAATGACATCACCTAATCGACCTGCTCATGACATATTTCATACTGAATTACAACGCGAAAAAAAATTTGACATCAATGAATTGAATATATTTGTACAATCAAATATTCAAAAATTACTTCAATAACAAAAACACGTTTATGATGCGATAATACGAGTAACAAATGATGAAAGTGGTGGAATTTATTTCTTGAATGCGCCAGGCGGCACATAAAAAACATTTCTTATTTCAATGGTACTGGCAACCATACGTGCACAAAATAACATCGCATTGGCAATCGCATCATCTGGAATTGCGGCGACTCTTTTGGATGGTTGTTGAACAGCACATTCAGCACTTAAATTGCCATTAAATATACAAAACTGTGAAACACCAACTTGCAATATTTCAAAAACATCAGGAATGAGTAAAGTACTCCAATGCAAGATAATAATATGGGATGAGTGCACAATGGCGCATAAAAAATCGTTGGAAGCACTGGATCGAACATTGCAAGATTTACGTGGAAACGAACGGCCATTCGGTGGTGCGCTAATATTATTAGCAGGTGATTTTCGACAGACATTACCTATTATTCCACGTTCAACACCAGCTGATGAACTAAATGCGTGTTTAAAAGCATCACATTTGTGGAGACATGTTAATAAATTTTCATTGACGACAAACATGCGTGTTAAACTACAAAACGATCTTTCTGCAGAACATTTTGCAATACAGTTATTGGATATTGGAAATGGAAAAATTACAACTGAAGAAACAACAGGCTGCATTAAACTACCAAACGACTTTTACAGTATCACTCACTCACAGGAAGAATTGATTGAATGCGTATTTCCAGATATCAAACAAAATTACAAAAGTTATCAATGGTTAAGTGAACGTGCAAGATTAGCTGCGAAAAATGTGGATGTAAATTTCATTAATATCAGCATTCATCATATGTTACCAGGAGAAACAGCTACTTACAAATCAATAGATACTGTTATAGATCAAGATGAAGCAGTAAATTATCCAACCGAATTCTTAAATTCACTTGATTTATCTGGATTGCCACCACACAGCATTAATCTGAAGGTTGGTGTTCCTATCATTCTTCTTAGAAACATTGACCCACCCCGTCTTTGCAATGGTACCAGATTGGCAGTCAAAAGATTATTAAAGAATGTAATTGAAGCAATAATTTTAATTGGTAAATTCAAAGGAGAGTATATGCTAATACCACGTATACCAATGATATCAACAGATATGCAATTCCAATTCAAACGATTGCAATTTCCAATTAAACTGGCTTTTGCAATAACGATAAACAAATCACAAGGTTAATCATTGCAAGTATGTGGATTGAATTTGGAGAATGCATGTTTTTCTCATGGACAATCATACGTTGCATGCTCCCGTATAGGAAAACCAACGGATTTGTTTGTATATATGCCAAATGGAATCACCAAAAACATTGTATATCCAAGAGCATTGCAATGAACTTAAAACTGAATAAAACAGTAATCACAATTTATGTAATCCAAAACATAAAAATTATAATGCGTTTGTAAATATCTACTTTTAACTAAATACAAGGCCGAGGGCCGGATTCGGGTTGGTGTGGCTTGCTCCCAGGGCATCAGGACCATAGTGAGGACCTCAGAGCTTGGTAACGGAGAGCGCGACTGTGAGTCTCCTTGGGGAGTGGGATCCTCTAAGGGAGCCACTGTATCACCCTCAAGGCTTTGGTTGTCACCACTTCCACGCAGTCTCGGCTGGAAACCGGGCTAAGAGTGACATGGGCGTTGGGGCCTCGACTTTCGCCACATGGTGTTAGCTCCTGTTGCTCTGTTTGTCCTAAAATAATACGTACCTGCTCTATTCCTTGCGAGGTGGGATTGCATCACGCCCGAAGAACGATAGAATCATCAGGTACTACGATTGTCGCATACCGTGAGGTGGAACGACGTAACACTTTGTGCTTTAATAAAATACAATAATTGATATCAAACATTCAATTATGTTCATTTGATCTACATATATACTCAAATCTAGCAATAGCGAAGCATTGCCGGGTCAGCTAGTTAATTTATAAAAACCACCAATTGATTGACTTAGAAAGGGCGGCAAATTGGAGACCGCCCCGGGCGGCAGAAGTTCTAGCTACGCCACTGTGTATAATATTGTAAAATTTAAATTATTTGAGGTAAAAAATCTGGTATAATGTGTTTTAAACGCTCCTAAATTCCTTTGGTGGACGAAGTTTATAAAACGAATCCTGCTGCAAGGTGCAGGAAAGTTAGGGCTATCTGAAAATACCATTTCCATTGGATTATCAGCATTTATGTAGCTGTCAATAGTAAACACATTTTCTCCGTAGGTTATTTCGCCTTATATGTGGAGGAGTGGTCCATTCACCTTACTACGTTGTTATTTAATTTACTCCCAAATTCAGGGCTATTGCGTTTACTTTTATTTATATACATTGTGACTGAGTTATTGTAGATATAAAGTATATGTAATTATACTGCAATATTTTGCTTTGTAGTTATATCTTTTGTATAACATTTTATGGATCAATGTAAAATTGTTGCTACTTTGTATTTGTTTGAGGTTTACAAATAGTGACACTTGCGCTCAAATGAAGCTGACTGTTACTACTGTAATTATTTTGCCGCGAACGGCTGTATTGTTGTTACATTATTCTTTTGTAAATTATAGTAAGGAATACCTGTTTTGTTAGTTATTTTGTGTTGCCACTTCCAGAGTTTGTGGCTGTACTAAGGTTGTGCAATTCCGTTTATTTGATTATTTATTATTATGTTGAACTTAAACACATAGTGTCACTTTTAAAATTGATCGTATAGTGCCACTTTTAAAATTGTTAATTGGAGAAAACACATTCTGACATATGTCTGATATAATTAGAAAAGCAAACTCAATTTTAATAAATAATATTAGCATTTAATTTCTCTTCTTTTTATTTAAAATTATTTTTATCGTTAGTTACACTTTGCACAGAAACAACATAATAATTATCTACATACATTAGGAAAGTATTCGAACACATAATAAAGCCTAGTTACATATATTAATTATTCTGTGCTCTCGCCTGATTAAATATATTACAAATTATTTTTACTTACCACCACCCTCATTGGAGACTGATGATTATCTCTCGTTGTATTACTAAACTTGGTCCAAAAGCAGACCAGAAATCTCGAGATATCTCAGCATACAAAAATGGCAACTGGGGCTGAAGAGCGGACAACCTCGGGCTATAGCACAGTCGCAGCTTTTTTTTCAACTGGCTCAAAAAACCGTTAAAACTTCCCAACACCGAAAATCGCAGAGGTCAGAAAATGTTCTAAAACAATTTACCTTTCAGAGATATGATTGGTTAAAAAGGTGGTTGCTGGAACGTTGCTATGGAGGAACTATGTCCCCTTAATGACCGAGAAGGTGGAAAGTAATTGTCCCTTCTTGTGCAAATGACCTTGTGTACTATCCGTACTGTTACAAGTCACACTTAATTGCATACGGGAGGCACATTCCCTTCTTCCAGGAAAACCGGTACGAAAAACCACAGGAATGATTTTCAGCAGATAGACAATTTAAGATTTACAAAATAAAATAAATACACTTATAAATGTGCATTGAACCGAATTAATGTTATGTCGAAATTGTGAAATAAGAAAATAATATATTTTTTAGAGTTAAAACAGTATATTAATCAAAATAATTACAAAAGTCGAGTTCCATGTCACATTTATTTACTCATTTATTTACTCACACATTTATTACATGTCACATTTATTCAATTTTTGTTTGTTTGTAAGTTTGTTCCTGGGTGGTAAAAACGAGGCCACATATCCATAGGATGGTACGGAGATTACCTTGTATTAGGATTTCTCCATAGATTAACATGGAGGTGAGCGAATCCAATAGGGTTAGTATACAGCAGCTTTAAATGGGAGATGTAAAAACACTTGAATATTACAATCAATCCTTTTCTTATAATTTTACCGGAATATTTTGGTGAAAGGCAAAAGTATGGCATCTCTCTCTCTCTCTTTCTCTCTCTCTCTCTCTCTCTCTCGTAAAACATTGTGAATGGATCTCTTACAATCGGCCGACCAAAATTTAATACGCAAATGACCAGCAGATCACAGATGGCCTAACTGACGTACTAGGGAAAGTTACCGTCATTTCCTAGTTTACAAACATCAACACTGTTACGAATTCGCAGTTCAGTTCGGTGATTGAATGGACTTTGAATATGACAGAATAAAAACAGAGATTTATTTACAGGAAGTCGAAATACTACAGCTTACAGATCACCAGAAACTGACTACAGTACTTTTAACAGAATCTCTAGATCACAGAAGTATGGAAAACTCAACACAAAAGACGCGGCACGGAGTCGACCTTATCGCGGCATAGATCACAGAAATTCTCCGAAGAAAATCTCACAGCTAACAGCGGCGCTTTTGGCTTCTCAAGAGTCTGGGGATTTCCACAATGTTTCAGAAAATTCCAGGCTTGGAAAACTCGCCAAACTTGGTGCCCAAAAAATTGTCTCCAAAAAGTCTTTAACAAGCCAATATCTCGCCAATTTGTCGAGATACCATAGAAACCCTATGTTAAATGCATGGAACTGCAGAAATTTAGCTAATACAACTATTTACATGGAACAAACGATAATAATGCATTATTTTACAAGCAGAATAACAATTTTGACGGTAACATAAGCTAAAGACATACATTAATTTACAAAATTCTTAACAATACATTTATCTCTATTGGTGTTAGCATGTTTCCCAGGAGTGTAAATCATATATTAACGTTGTACATCAATAGACTTCGCAGATTCCTTAATCGCAATTTTGAACTACGAGGCAATTTTCCTGTATTTTTCTAATCGCGGATTAGCAAATGCAATATTGAAATTCTGTTGTTGTTCCTAATGCCCCCTGGTAGTTGCAGACCAGGTTCATACAGGCTTCGGGGCTGAATAGTGCGGCTCCGGTTTATTATTGACCGGTTATTATTTTACCTTGACTTTCAAAAAATGTAGCCCTTACCTTTTTAATATTTTTTAATATTTTTTAATAAGTTGTTAAGTCCCAATGCATTATAAAAATATAAGCGTAAAGACGAAGCGCGTGGAGTAATGCAGAAAATATCACAACTGGGAACGTCAGTGACTAACCGACGAGTTAGCGTGTCCGGTGATACCTGACAGGATCCAGCAAAAAGAAATGGCACAAAAAAGATTTGAACCCTAATGCGGGAGAGTTGGTTCCGGGACCAGATCCGCCATCTTGGAATTATTTTTTTCCGTTTTTCAGCGTTTTGGCGCGTTTTCTTGGCTTTTCTCTCTGACGATAATTATTACATACTAGTAAATCCCGCTGCCATTTTTTATTTAATTACATATCGAAATAAGATAATGTAAACCATTTCACATGCTGTTGTCTTTATAATCTGGTTTTATTATTACTTACTTTCCAAGATTAGTTTTAAAAGTAAACAAGTAATGTAAACAACTTTAATTATGTAAACAATTTCATAGTTAGGTTTTACAGAACTGATTTCCTAATTTTCTAATTTTTATTTAATTGCATACCGAAATACGATAATGTAAACCATTCTACATGCATTTGTCTATTTAACCTGGTTTTATTATTACTTATTTTTCAAAATTTGTTTAAAACTAAACAAATAATGTATACACTTTCAAAGCCAGTCTTTCAAAACGTTTCAAAACACCGCTCAAACACGCTGGCGAGAATAATTTTCCATTACACCAAACGAGGTAAAATTGGCGCCAAAAGATCCAAGACCTAGACCTCTTGAATCCATTTCATAATTTCATTTGCTCGTTTCTATACCCCCCCCCCCACACACACACACACACGCACTTTTCCCTTGCGTGTTTGTTTGATTCGTTTTCGGCTGTGTCTCTTTGACTGGGCTTACAAACATAAATCTATGGTTTGGTACAAGTGCCTAAGTCCGTTTTTCCCAAGATAACTTTGTGTTCTTATGTCTCTTTAAAAAAATATTTTCAATGTAAAAAGTACCCAATTCTGTCCGATGCTTTATAAGTGTTTTCTAAACCATTGTACAGACTTGGGTATTTCTTACATTGAAAATAATATTTTTTTAAAGAGACGTAGTAAGCAAACAAAGACATCTTGGAAGAAACTGTGACTTAGGCACTTCTCGTACCAAGCCACATAAATAAATACTTCCTCGTCCTCTGATACACTCCTTTCAAATCTTCGCTTTCGTCTGACACACACGAACTTCTTTGGGGAAGTTCTGTTTACTCTCCTGTTTATATTGAAGAGAATAATTGTTTTCGAATTTGTGAATTTTTCAATGGAGATGATACTAGTAATCACTATGTATTTATGTTGTGCGTTTAAAGATGCTTTTTGTATTGCTATTTGAATAGGTCATTTCTATTTAGTTTTTTGTTTTTGTTTATATGAGGTTCCATAAAAGGTGTAAAAGAAATCGAAGTTTTGCCACTCGATACAATTCAAAATAATTTTCTGGATGCATCCCATTACGAGATTATACTTACTTTCTCATTTGGGGAAATAAAAGATATAATTTTCCAATAGTTAAAAGCACATGAGATAGTAACAGTTTTACCAACATCGTAGTAAGTTTTAACATAAGGATACCAAATGCAGTCTACAAAATTCCAATGGACCAATTGCGGTAAGAGGAGTTAGGGCCTGTTTAGGGCCTGTCCGGTAGCGGAAGCGAAAAGGAAAGATGGCGCTGAGACGGAAATAAACCAATCATACGCGTTAAAAATTTCGTTGATAGTCGTTTGGAGGTTTGTCATTGGTTAAATATATTTCAATACTTTAATGCTTCAGCTACCGGACTCCTATGTGAACAGGCGCTTACAGTATTTTCTGGAGGTTATGGGAAAATTCTCAGCTGCGAGATTGATTGAGATGAAAATTTCCCTTGATCAGGGACAATAAGTGATGCCACACCTGGAAAAAAAAAAAAAACCAAAATGCAGCGAGTTCAGTGATAAGTAACTGCTGCCATAGATACTAAAGGCCTGTTCGCATTACATCGTGAGCGTTGCGTAACGATGCGTTGCGTTACTACGTTGGCTCCCAGTTTGTTGACATGGCTTGTAATTGGTTTGACATATCACGTGGTCAATGAATTAAGCTCTGCGATTAGTTAAAATGTTTAATGCTGCTGACGCTACAGATTCGGTGTGAACCGAATCGTAAGGGCCTTAGTTTCGGGGCATATGAAAATGTCACGCTGCGCGAAAATGAATTCTTAATAGACATTAATGCTGATTGGTAGATTTTACAAATCTACGATACAATGACACAACTTCCGCATGACGATGTTTTCGTTGAATTTTAACATGATATATGCTTAGTCTCGGGGCAGCTGAGACTTAGGGCCTGTTCACATAGGAGTCCGTAGTGTTGCGTTAAGGAAAAGATGACGTTGAGACGAAAATAAACTAATCATAGGCGTTAAAAATTTCATTGCTAATCGTTTGGAGGCATATGATTGGTTTATTTTCGTCTCAACGTCATCTTTTCCTTAACGCAACACCACGGACTCCTATGTGAACAGGCTCTAAGGCTCTTGGAGCTGTTAATAGGACCGTTAACTGTGAGTTTTTGCCTGGTAGTGAAAGTCAATAAATATGCTTAAGTCTGCTTTCAACATGCTGCTTAGCTGAGTAACTGCTTACGTGTTGATTTGATTTTTTGTAGTGGCATCAAATACAAGAAAAAAGTTTTAAACCGCTAAAGACATTTTTGAATGCAAAAGATTTTATTAAAACGTGTTTTATATATCTGTTTACTGATTTATACTATTAATATAGGATCTGATTTTAGATACATGTCCGAGGGAAAATCATCTCACACAAATGAAATTATGACCAACATAAAATTTCACAATAAATAGGAAGCGTAATGAGACATTAGAGTTTCGTTCTTATTGGAGTTTCAGCAAAGCAAAGTGAAGACGATTGAATATCACTCGGCTCTTTTTAATAATTTTTTGAAGGCATCATACCTTGCTTTATTTACTACTTCCTACGGATGGAATTTCCCGTAATTCACAGATATAACTTTCCAAACAGACAGATTTTTTTTTTCTGGTATTATAATGTTTGATGTAAATAAATATTATAATGGGCTCGAGGTAGCCAAGTGGCAGCGTGTCGGCTTTAGGTGCTGAGATCGGAACTCGAGAAGCACCATTTAATACGTTTAGGCCAGATAGTAGTACTTTAAATCCGTAGACTGGAAAGTCTCTCTATAAAGTCAGAGAGGGTGGGAGAGGGTACGATCCTCTCGATGCCTCCCCTGGGGTTCTCGGTCAAAATTGCGGTGGCACCTGTCTAAATTGGACTCCGACCCTTGTGGGGCCATTATAAACCGGAGCCGGTTCCCTCAGTCCGCTAGCTATATGGACCTGGTTTGGAATAAATTCTGGCTAGGGGGCATTAGAAGCAAAAACAACAAGAAAGATTATAATATAACTAAAATAATCAGCTGTAATTCAAAATTGCAAAACAAATATTTTTTAAAATACCAATTTTATATGAAATTTAAATAAACTTTTATAATAAATTGAAAAAAAAATATGCTTTGTAGTAGTCTCAAAATCCTCGAATTATACATATGTATATGCATACTTTTACAAACTTCCTTTTGCACACACAAACACATATACATTGCGTACGACGTCCTCTTTTCTAATCTATTTTAATTGTCAGATTTGTTTCATAATATTTAAAAAAATGTATAAGTGTGAGGGTAACAGTAAAATGTTAATTTTTTTTAAAGGTGAAACTAGAACTTATATATTTATGATTCAATATTATTCAATAAATCAGGGATTTTCGACCTTTTAACGTTTGCGTCATCTTTGTGAATCAGATTAGAAACCCGGGGCACCCTAAAATGAATTTTAGTTTTTCAATTTTTTAAATATTAAATCAAAAAAAAAAATTTAACATGTTCCTGATCAACATTTAAGTCCAAATAAATACTTGCTCCTTTTCTGATTGTCAGTTATTCAAAGCTATGAATAACAAACGCCATATGAATTTATTAATAGAGTTTTAAAAATAGCCAGGGATTATAATTCAATATTATTCAATAAATCAGGTATTTCCGACTTTTTAACGTTTGCGTCATCTTTGAGAATCAGATTAGAAACCTGAAGCACCCTAAAAGGAATTTTAGTTTTTCAATTTTTTAAATGTTAAATCAAAGAAAAATTTAACATGTTCCTGATCAACATTTAAGCCCAAATAAATACTTGCTCCTTTTCTGACTGTCAGTTATTCAAAGCTATAAATAACAAACACCAGAACAGCATTTATTAATAGAGTTTTAACAATAGCCAGGGATTATGATTCAATATTATTCAATAAATCAGGGATTTCCGACCTTTTAACGTTTGCGTCATCTTTGTGAATCAAATTAGAAACCTGGAACACCCTAAAAGGAATTTTAGTTTTTCAATATTTTAAATATTAAAACAAAGAAAAATTTAACATATTGCTGATCAACATTTAAGCCCAAATAAATACTTGCTCCTTTTCTGATTGTCAGTTATTCAAAGCTATAAATAACAAACGTCAGAACGGCATTTATTAATAGAGTTTTAAAAATAGCCAGGGATTATGATTCAATATTATTCAATAAATCAGGTATTTCCGACCTTTTAACGTTTGCGTCATCTTTGTGAATCAAATTAGAAACCTGGAGCACCCTAAAAGGAATTTTAGTTTTTCAATATTTTAAATATTAAAACAAAGAAAAATTTAACATATTGCTGATCAACATTTAAGCCCAAATAAATACTTGCTCCTTTTCTGATTGTCAGTTATTCAAAGCTATAAATAACAAACGTCAGAACGGCATTTATTAATAGAGTTTTAAAAATAGCCAGGGATTATGATTCAATATTATTCAATAAATCAGGTATTTCCGACCTTTTAACGTTTGCGTCATCTTTGTGAATCAAATTAGAAACCTGGAGCACCCTAAAAGGAATTTTAGTTTTTCAATATTTTAAATATTAAAACAAAGAAAAATTTAACATATTGCTGATCAACATTTAAGCCCAAATAAATACTTGCTCCTTTTCTGATTGTCAGTTATTCAAAGCTATAAATAACAAACGTCAGAACGGCATTTATTAATAGAGTTTTAAAAATAGCCAGGGATTATGATTCAATATTATTCAATAAATCAGGTATTTCCGACCTTTTAACGTTTGCGTCATCTTTGTGAATCAAATTAGAAACCTGGAGCACCCTAAAAGGAATTTTAGTTTTTCAATATTTTAAATATTAAAACAAAGAAAAATTTAACATATTGCTGATCAACATTTAAGCCCAAATAAATACTTGCTCCTTTTCTGACTGTCAGTTATTCAAAGCTATAAATAACAAACGCCATATGAATTTATTAATAGAGTTTTAAAAATAGCCAGGGATTATAATTCAATATTATTCAATAAATCAGGTATTTCCGACTTTTTAACGTTTGCGTCATCTTTGTGAATCAGATTAAAAACCTGGAGCACCCTAAAAGGAATTTTAGTTTTTCAATTTTTTAAATGTTAAATCAAAGAAAAATTTAACATGTTCCTGATCAACATTTAAGTACAAGTAAATACTTGCTCCTTTTCTGATTGTCAGTTATTCAAAGCTATAAATAACAAACACCAGAATGGCATTTATTAATAGAGTTTTAAAAATAGCCAGGGATTATGATTCAATATTATTCAATAAATCAGGTATTTCCGACCTTTTAACGTTTGCGTCATCTTTGTGAATCAAATTAGAAACCTGGAGCACCCTAAAAGGAATTTTAGTTTTTCAATATTTTAAATATTAAAACAAAGAAAAATTTAACATATTGCTGATCAACATTTAAGCCCAAATAAATACTTGCTCCTTTTCTGACTGTCAGTTATTCAAAGCTATAAATAACAAACACCAGAACAGCATTTATTAATAGAGTTTTAACAACAGCCAGGGATTATGATTCAATATTATTCAATAAATCAGGGATTTCCGACCTTTTAACGTTTGCGTGATCTTTGTGAATCAGATTAGAAACTTGGAGCACCCTAAAATGAATTTTAGTTTTTCAATTTTTTAAATATTAAATCAAAGAAAAATTTAACATGTTCCTGATCAACATTAAAGTCCAAATAAATACTTGCTCCTTTTCTGATTGTCAGTTATTCAAAGCTATAAATAACAAACGCCAGAACAGCATTTATTAATAGAGTTTTAAAAATAGCCATGGGATTCGGTAAAGCAATGCACTACAGGGCTACAATGCAAATCGCTAAAAAGAGTTTTGTTTCATTGACGTGAGACTTGTGATTGATGTGAGATTTGTGATTGATGAGAGACTTGCGATTTCTTAGATCACAAATGTTTGATATCAGGCCTCGCAGTTGTGGGCTTGAGAGTAGCTAATGCACCCCCAGGAACGAGTGCATCGATCTGTATCATATAATCTGTCGGGCGGGATAGTCATTAATTCAACTTAAACTAGTTAGTACCCGTCAAAACATGACGGCTAGATAGTAAATAAATGTACTAATACACAAATTATACTCAAAACATCATTGCCAAAATGATAAAAATCATAATAATGCGCAGAAACAAATTAATATGTTTAAGGGGCCTCGTGCGTAGTGAGTATCTAAAGCCAGATTTAAAAATGTCACTGAGCATGCGCAGAAAGCAAATTTTTTTTAATTGTAAATTATCGCTAATTAAACAGTGCGAAATAAATAATTTCCATGAGGTTTAATCTTATATTTCACAAACATAATTATCATAAAAATAAAAATGGCAGAGCGAGATCTAGAGAGATTCCTCGGAATAAACGTGTTTATCATTAAAACATGTCACTAAGAATGCGCAGAAACAGTGAGTTTCTAAAGGCAGATTTAAACATGCCACTGAGCATGCGCAGAAACAGTGAATTTCTAAACACAGATTTAAACATGCCATTGAGCATGCGCAGAAATCAATTTTTTAATTGTAAATTACCGCTAATAAATAGAAATTGCGGTTACAAAAACCAAATTTGACAAATCTACAGATTACAAACTTTCGTTTAAGACCAAAATGAAGTAAATGGATGCAGTGGTCTTCTCTACCGGACTGCCCAAAAAGTCAGCTTAGCAACTTAAATATATAGATTTCATTTTAAAGCTGCTGTGTACTATCCCTATTGGATTCGCTCAGATCAGTGTTAACGTATGGAGAAAATGTGTCCAAGGATTGCCAACTTGGATTGAAATACTTTTTTTAAGAATTGTACTCCGTAATAAAGAAAGAAATTTTACACCTTGGGGAATTTTTGTTTTAAAAAAAATGAAAATATTTTTTAATTTAAATTATTCGGGGGAAAAATTCTGGTCTAGTGATTTTCTATTTATAATATGTAGCTCAGTTTAAAAAATACACTTTTATAGTAAAATTGACAAAATTTGAAGGTACAGGTAACCCTCCTATAACACGGTAGATATGTTCCTAGAAAATGCCGTGTTGTGTGAAACCGTGTTATATGAGACCCAGAGCCGATACAAAAACGGGGGTTACGTTCCGAAAACTTATTAAAAGCACACATTTTTTTGTTAAATTCCATATAAGCAACCTAATTTTTATTAAAAATATAAATGTATGTATAACACAAAATGAAAAGAAACAAAAAACTATTATTGTAATTTTATAGAGTTATAAATGAATAAATTATAATTTGTTTATACATTTTCATGTAAAGTCACTATAGTTCATTATTCCTTCCCGTCATTATAAGGTAATTTAATTTTAAAATGAGTTAAACAAAAATCATGTTATCTAGTGCGATAGAAGTACAGTGTTGTACAAAGGTTTTCGTAATTTTTTTATCGTGTTAGAGCGAAACCGTGTAACAGGTTGCAGTGTTATACGAGGGTTCCCGCATTTTATCCGATCGTGTTAGAGCGAAACCGTGTTGTAAGACGCCGTGCTGTAGGGGGGCTATCTGTACTGGAGGGGTGTGCGGACCCTTCTCCTGGAGGTGGAGGGGGGTGTCATATGCGAATATAATTTGCATGTGCACTATAATTGTGTTTCTTATCTAAATGAGTTTAACATGCTTGAATCACGACATTTTAACCAAGATTGTTAGGTAAATAAACCCAACAGTTCTGCTTTTTTTCAAATTAAGCTGCAGATTTTGACATTTTTTTTAAAATGAAAAGTAAAAACAAATAATTCTTTTCACGGACTAAAAGAGAATCGCAAGGGTGCGCCAAAAGCGAGTTTGGAATACAAAACTGAAACTACAAAATGAATCAGCTGACGGAAAATATGAATGAAATCGAAAACGTCCCAATTGACGGCTGACCTAAATTGTCTCCGATGTCCAGTTGCCCTTGGTCGGGATTGCAAAATATATTTATTTTCGTTTTCGGACATTTTACACCTGCCCTCTACGACAATACGCTTCGGAAAATAAATTTAAAGTAATCCGGAAGAATCGAAATTTTTTTTTATTGTTATTTCCCAACTCGTAATGGGGTATAAAACCAGGCGGCAAGTCCACCGCTGGCACTGCGATCTCAACCTCTCCCGAGTTGTTTACCAAAGAAATCCGTCTCTCTTAAGACACAAACAATCACAAGAAATATGAAGGTAAGAAATTTTCTTTAGTCGTATATTCCCCTTTTCACGATCTTAACTGTGTTGAAAATAACTATAATTACAAGATAAAAAGAACTTTTTATATACCACGTTTCTAAATTTTCTGTTGAATCATATAAACTTGACAATTCTATGTATTAACTAGCTGAAAACCCGCACTTCGCTACGGAGTACATTCAAATTAAATACAACGATCAATGTATGCAGTTAATGCCAATAAATAAATAAATAAATAAATAAATAAATATATATATATATATATATATATATATATATATATATATATATATATATATATATATATATATATATATATACATATATATATAATAAATACAACGGTCAATGTATGCAATTGGTGCAAATATATATATATATATATATATATATATATATATATATATATATATATATATATATATATACATATATATATATATATATATATATATATATATATATATATATATATATATATATATATATATATATATATATATACATATATATATATATATATATATATATATATATATATATATATATATATATATATATATATATTTATAAAAATATCTTAAGGGATATTTTTATAGACAAAATAATGTAGAAGAAAATTTTCAAATTAAATCTAATAAAACATACTAAAGAATATAATACAGTTAATGTAGTACAGTTTTAGGAACTTATCTTTTACTGTATTTTAATACTTTTTTGGATAATGTCCAATCGTCTGCCGCATTAGCAAGAAAAAAAATTTTTTTTTGTCTATTTCGTTGTCATGCACGTGACGATAAATCAATTTAATGTACCAGAAAAAGAAATCACGTGATCGGCAATTAATAAATTAGATTCTAAAAATTAATCTTTAAAAATTCCCCAAAAATCAGAAAATGGAGGTAAAGATTAAAAAGAGATTTCATTTTAAAGGAATTTTTAGGATCTTTCTCGTGATGTAAATTTTATAACCCTCAAATTATTATTTTAAATGCAAACTTTAAAAAATGTTACAAAAACAGCTTAAAAATTTAATTTAAAAAAATCTAAGAAGAATTTTTCAAAAATCTTTCTTAGTGCCCCCTACACTATAAGAAGAATCGCCATGCAAAATGTCAGCCCTTTAGGTCTTGCGTTGTATGTCAGTCAGTCAGTCAGTCAGTCAGTTATGGAACTGTTTTATATATATTGATAAATACTTAAAAAAAAATTTTTTTTATGAATTATCCCATCAACTTGAAAGAAAATGATCAAATGCGTAATAAAGAGAGCAATTATAAGAAATTTTCAATCAACAAAATTAAATGAAAATGAATTTAATGCTGCTTGAACATGGCTAAAAGTATTAAAAGAGTGCATTGTCATCGTGTTCTGAGCTATTCTAAAAGTTTCAAATGTCTAGCTAGTCGAGAAGTTAGCTAAAAATCGATTGCAAGATTTGTACTGGACAAACACGAAAGCGAGTTAATAAAAACATGGTAAATAAAAAATAGATGTGTTTGGAAGCTACCATTGATTTAACCTCAATTCCGACTGTCTATAATGAATTTAAGCACTTTATGCTAAAAAAAAGGAAATGTAATTAAAAAAATATTTTAATCACATTAAATATTTTCTATACTGTTGCTATTTCACAAACTGTGCAGTGAATTTCTTAAAAAAAATCAAAAAATCAGGTAGTCTCTTCTAACGAAACTACCGCGGGTTATTAATGTTTATAATGATTACGATACTACGCGCTTTACGAAAAAATAGATGTGTTGGAAGTCCCGATTGAATTAACCTCAATTCCAACTGTCTATAATGATTTTAAGCACTTTATGCTAAAAAGAAGGAAATGTAATTAAAAAATATTTTAATCACATTAAATTTTTTCTATACTGTTGCTATTTCACTAACTGTGCAGTGAATTTCTAAAAAAAAAATATCAGTTAGTCTCTTCTAACGCAACTACCGCGGGTTATTAATGTCTATAATGATTACGATACTACGCGCTTTACGAAAAAATAGATGTGTTGGAAGTCCCGATTGAATTAACCTCAATTTCGACTGTCTATAATGATTTTAAGCACTTTATGCTAAAAAGAAGGAAATATAATTAAAAAAAATTATTTTAATCACATTAAATTTTTTCTGTACTGTTGCTATTTCGCTAACAGTGCAGCGAATTCCTAAAAATAAAAATAAATTAGTTAGTCTCTTCTAACGAAACTACCGCGGGTTATTAATGTCTATAATGATTACGATACTACGCGCTTTACAAAAAAATAGATGTGTTGGAAGTCCCGATTGAATTAACCTCAATTTCGACTGTCTATAATGATTTTAAGCACTTTATGCTAAAAAGAAGGAAATATAATTTTAAAAAATTATTTTAATCACATTAAATTTTTTCTATACTGTTGCTATTTCACTAACTGTGCAGTGAGTTTCTAAAAAAAAAAAAAAATCAGTTAGTCTCTTCTAACGAAACTACCGCGGGTTATTAATGTCTATAATGATTACGATACTACGCGCTTTACGAAAAAATAGATGTGTCGGAAGTCCCGATTGAATTAACCTCAATTTCGACTGTCTATAATGATTTTAAGCACTTTATGCTAAAAAGAAGGAAATATAATTAAAAAAAATTATTTTAATCACATTAAATTTTTTCTGTACTGTTGCTATTTCGCTAACAGTGCAGCGAATTCCTAAAAATAAAAATAAATTAAAATTAAGGGAGTCTCTTCTAACGAAACTACCGCGAGTAATTAACGTACGATTACTTATCGTTGCTTACCTCTTTTGCATATATACTAGTTGAATACCCGTGCTTCGCTACGGAGTACATTCAAATTAAATACAACGGTCAATGTATGCAGTTAATGCCAAAAAAACAAATATATATATATATATATATATTTATAATAAATACAACGGTCAATGTATGCAATTAATTCAAAAAAAAAAAGAAAAAAATATATTTATAAAAAAACCGTAACGGATATTTTTATAGACAAAATAATGTAGAAGAAAATATTGAAATTAAATCTAATAGAACATACTAAAGAATAGTACAGTTTAAGGAACATTTCTTTTACAGTATTTTAATATTTTTTTTTATAATGTCCCATCGTCTAGCGCATTAGAAAGAAAAAAAAAATGTCAATTTATTTCTTTGTTATGCACGTGACGCAAAATTAATTTACAGTATCACAAAAAGAAAAAAAACCACGTGATCAGCACTTAATGAATTAATTTCCAAAAATTTATCTTTAAAAATTCACCAAAAATCAGAAAATGGAGTTAAAAGATTCGAAAAGGATTTCATTTTAAAGAAATTTTTATGATCTTTCTCGTGATATAAATTGTATAACCCTTAAATTATTATTTTAAATGCAAACTTAAAAGGGTGTTACAAAAACAGCTTAAAAATTTAATTTAAAAAAATCTAAGAAGAATTTTTCAAAAATCTTTCTTAGTTTCTCTCCTACAGTATAAGAAGAATCGCCATGCAAAATTTCAACCCTTTAGGTCCAGCGGTTTGGTCTGTGCGTTATCTGTCAGTCAGTCAGTCAGTTACAGAATTGTTTTATATATAAAGATATGTATCTGTATATATGTACGTATGTATATATATATATATACATATATGTATGTCAAAATTTTGACGTATCTTGGTACTTTTCTGTTTAACTTGTCCAAGCGATAGACTGGGTTTGGCGAGCTGCCAAAATTATAACTCGCGACGACGGACGGTTTTAGCGTTTGAAATTTTCCCTTCCGAAGGACCGTTATGGAGGAACGTAATCCTACTTTAAAAAAAGATCTGATGCTCTAAATCAGTGGTTCCCAAACCTTTTATTGATTAGGGGCGACTTGTCAAAATAAAAAATCCTTAGGGACCCTCCTCGAACCAATCCTTTTAGAAGCAAAAATGAGTTTTATTTTCTGGATAAACAAACTGTAATAAAAGTAACAAGTAAACTTAATAACAATAATAAATTTAACATAAAATTAAATTTAACAGCATATATATAAAAGCCTATGAAAACTTAAAAATGAACGAGATTTTCAGCTTGCAATTAATTGCTTTACTAGCCGCAAAATGGCTGTGACTTTGCGAGTCCGTGTCAAAGAAATTATAACGGAAATTTTTAAGCAGAACAAGAAATAGTTTTCGAACTCAAAAGTCAGAAAACAGAAGAAATGCAGGAATTTTTTTTAGAATGGGAACAAAATATTAGGATCTGAAAATTTTTTTGCTCGCAGTTTTAAAAAAATTATTTAAATTCTCATCGTTTTGAAATCATGAAAACCAATTTTGTTTTTAATCACTCCTGACCACGCGGACCTCTTCTTGCGTTCTATCGGAACACCAGGGGTCCGTGGACCACCGGTTAGGAACCACTGCTCTAAATGGACGAAATTACTGAGTGTAAATAATTATTACCATGTTTTTATTAACTCGCTCTCTTGTTTGTTTGTTTGTTTGTGTATGTGTGTGTGTTTGTCCAGTACAAATCTTGAAATCGATTTTTAACTAACTTCCCTACTAGCTAGACATTTGAAACTTTTAGAATAGCTCAGAACACGATGACAATGCATTCTTTTAATACTTTTAGCCATCTTTAAGCAGAATTGAATGCATTTTCAGTTAATTTTGTTTTGTAGAATGTGGCGGCCATCTATCGACCGGGACGGGAACGAAAAGTTAAACGCATGTTAACATCCAATTCTCGAGCTAAACGGTTGATTACGCATTTGATACCTCTTTATTACGCATTTGTTCGTTTTCTTTCAAGTTGATGGGATAATTCATCAAAAAAAAATTTTAAAAAGTATTTATTAATACATAGAATTGTCAAGTTTATATGATTCAACAGAAAATTTAAAAACATGGTATATAAAAAGTTCTTTTTATCTTGTAATTATTTATAGGTTTATTTGGTTGAGAGCGCTTTATAGTAGTCATCTTTTGCCACTCGAGGGAAAAACAGGCCATAAAATTATGCGATTAAGAAACAATTAATAATAATAATCAATTTTCATTGAAATTTCAGAGTAAATGTGTTTTAATGCATTTTCTAGAATAACTTGCTTTTAAAAAATATACATTTGTATGAATTCTATCTATTCTCTAGAAAGAACCTGATTTCAAGTCAACATTTTTTAAGTCGCAGACAAAAATTTAATTAGAATATCTCTGAACTGATGTAGAAAAGTTACGTTTCCATAGGCTTTTTCACGAAATATACACGTTTTTCTCGAGAAATATAAACGTTTTTCTCGAGAAGTTAAATGCTCTTTTGAATTGGTTAATCATGTTCTAAAACCAAATATACTCGATCAAAGCAACTACATTTTTTATTTCTATCATTTTAAACCTCCTTTTTTCATTTCAAAGATATGTTTGTTATTAAGAAAAAAGAGAGAGAGAGAGAAATAACCACATTTTACTCCATTCATTTGTAAATTATTAAAAAAAAAATTTTAAAAAAAATAAATAACTTTTTCAAATTTTCATTCAGATTTAGGATTATGCGTTAAAAAAGTTTTAAGTTTCTTGATTCAGATAATCACCGATGTCAATTTACCCAGAAATTTTTTACCGAGACTCGGGTAAATTTTAGTTCTGAAATCGTACCTATAAAATATCGTTCTTTATTGATAACAGATGGCGTCACCAGTATCAGAAAATCATGGGTTTTATTGACTGGGATGAGAGGTGACATACCCTTCCTGGCATATGTTATTTCGTAAATCGTGATCCAAATCGCATTTGAAGTTCTTTCTGAATAATGAGTAAAATGACAAGAGAAATGATAAATTCGAGAACATGCAGAATGTTTAGTGCAGAATGCTTTTCTCAATCCCGTGCCGCGTGCACTTGAATACAATTAGACCGTTCTGTTATCCAAAAAATTGTTACAATTGATGCTACTACTGGGAATTATAATAACGATGGCTAGATTTAGAACGTAGCTGCAGGCTTTCACATAAATGAAAGTTAAACACTTTAATTTTATCATCCAATGACGTTATTCTTTAGTGGTTCGGGGTGTAATGAAAGAAAGAAGCTTAGCAGTGGTACTATGCTCTTCGGATAATATGGATGAAAATGACGGTTGCCAATTATAGGCAGTTAATTACGGTACTCTCAAACGAATATAATTAAACATAACAACGGGGTATGCTTTCTATTAAGAATGTAACGATTTGGGCTAAAATACTTTAACCGTAAAACGGTTGAACTTTGCCCCAAGATTTGATGATTTGTTCGAAAATTGCTATTTCTGCTGAAGCTGTAATTCAGAATCAACTTACCTGGTGTACATCACAATTTAGACATCTTCTTGAATAATTTCATTTTTTATTCAAATCCACATCTCAATTGTACAGTTATTTATTTAAATTCAAACTTTGGAGCAATGTTACCTAGGGTTTGTCAAAATTTGCACCACACTTTAAAAATCTTTCTAAATGCATTGAAAATCAAAAAAATAGCAATGATTGCCACATGGGAAGAAAAAGTTGAGTGTTTTGTTCACCCGAGGTTATATCAAGGGCGCCCGAACTGTGTCAGCTGATGGGATGATTGAGTTGTTTGTTATCAACCCAAAACCAAGGTTCTCACATTTCCATTCTTCGCTTATGACATCACTGAAGTTTTTACTTTTTTGGAACAAGGTTACCCCCTTGTTGGCAAAGTTTGACAGTTTTGCGGTATACAAGCATACACAGTAGAACCACCCGCTTATAACGGTGTTAGGGGACTCGAATATATATTCGCTATAATAAATCACATTTATCTGATTTTAGTAGAAATTATGTACAATACAAGTAAAGTGGCGTAAATACTAGATAGTTATTGTAATATATTATACAAATACTCTTATAATACTAAGATAACTTTATTTATTCTAGTAGCAAGCTTAACATGCTGAACGATACCGCATGGCTTATTGCCAGTATATGTTCGGTGGCCGGTTGCAGTTATTTAGAGTCAGTGTTACAGTGAACATTGAGGTATTAGAGATATTACACTTATCAAAAAAAATATTTAAATCCATATCTTCAATAATACATAATCCATATATATATATATATATATATATTAAATTTTCCTTCAAAGAACAAAAAATATTGTAGGGAATAAAATATTTGTTACGTTAAATATTGACAAATCTGATTTGAGGTTGATTTATTAAACAAATAATAAAGGAAATTATGAAGGGTTTTTTTATGATTTAAAGTTAATTTAATTCAAATTATAGCTCAGTTTTTCATCCACCACTCTATCATACGTACATCAACCCCACTTTCCTACTGTCAATTGTATTTACAAATTAATTGCTGTTTGTAATACCCGCGAACCGACCTCGAGAAATCGGCGTGACCGTTATCCCACTCTCACGAAAGGGGATGCCTTGTTTCTAGGACAGGAATTTTCATTTACGGCAATGAAGGGGTTTACGAAACTACCACATTTACTCTTTTTTAAGATTTCTTTGTCTCCTGGTATCTGTGTGTGTGAAAGGGGGTCATGCTACTACGGTGAAGAAACAAGCAAATGGAATTCCACAAACTCTGAAGTTAGGTAAAATTCTCTGCAGATCCTCCTTCATAAGTGACAGCGACAAACATATCAAGTTAACAACTTTGAGTTCTGAATCATAAGAGGAGTTGTCATGTGCTACATCTGTAGCGGAAATTGTATTAGCACAAGACTATGTTTCAACGGTCCCAAGGAACACAAGACCGTTGGGAAATTGTTGGTCAACCGTTTTAAGCATAGTTAGCCAACAGTTGGATTTGGCCGCTGGGGTTATGTTGAAACAGCGGTCGGCATTGCAGCTCCCTCAACGGTTGGCTCTCAGTTGGTCCAACCGTTGGGACAGTATTTCATTTTTCATTTGCAGTTGGGACAACAACATTTTATAATTGTTGGTCCAGCATAAATATTTTGCAGTTGGTCCATATCTGTTTCTGGAAGTTCTGCCAACGGTAACCATTCCCAAACGATGCAAAGATAATTTGCTTTTGGGCCAATGATGTGTGTTACTTGATCTTGCGTCTTTGGATTGAATCGCAAATTCTAACCATGGTGATTCATCAATTTTCGCAATCAACAATTTTTTGATTTGTTCGGAATCGGCTTTAAGCAGTAGGTCCCGGTCTAATTAGCCCTCGTGTTGCAAAAAATTGACCGTAGCGCTTCAAACCAAACAAATCATCGATTTTCACCGCCTAAACGTTGGTAGGTTGGTTTAGAGTACTACCGTCATCTTTTGGTACACGAGGGTTAATTTAGACGGGGCCTTACAGTTTAAAGACAATTCTGAAAGGCTACTAACAATCATATGCCAACAGTGCGACTCGAACCAGTAGACTCGGGCACCGAATACCAGCGTCCTAAAGGCGATAACAAAATTCAATTTTTATTAGCGAATAGAAAACTGCATAATCACCGATATATTGTGGTATTCTGCTGTCGGCAACAGGCAGTCTTTAAAGCAAGATATTTTTATCCGTATATATCCAAGGTCTATTTCTCATTTAACGGGGCTGTAAAATCTTCGATATGTAGCAGCATATGAGTTCGGTATGAGCATGTGGCCTTCGCTGCATTTATAACTTTGGTCATCTAATGTTTTTATATCCTTCTGTTATTTGATGAACGCAATTTAAGCGTGATAAGGAAAGTTTTTTCTAATACCTTATATTTTTAAAAGTTCGTAAGTAATAAGGTAATTAAAGTTGAAATTAAATTTTTTTTGCTCTTTCTTTTTTATAACCACCATTTTTGTCTTTCTTTGGAATTAGAGTTACTTGTTGCTGGCTTTCACCTTCACCATTGCCCATGCTGTGAATCACGGCTTAACTGGAACCGCTCCCATCAGTTATAACCCGCGAGCTGGTGTCGTACAGGTAATCAACCACACTGATCAAATAACTAGTTGAAATATGCTCACAAAGAAGACTATATTATATGAATTATTGTTATTAATTATTCTTTAATCAAAGATTCAATAACTAAGCATTATAAATAAGAGGAATGTCAAAGATATAAAATAAAAGACAAAATTTTCCTTAGGTATATTTGATCGCAGTTATAAAGCAGTAGTATATGTACTAGTTCACATTTTACATTAGGGCTATTAAAATTTTTTAATCGTATGAAAACGATGCAAATACTTTCAAATAGCACCAAAGGCTTGAACCTGTAAGTATTTGAAGAAATTCTAAAGAAATCAAGATGTCATTTTCTAAATTGTTGCTATCGGGTTTATGCTCCAATTTGATGCGAGTTTATAGAGTATTATGAACTTGTCTAAATATATCAAGCTTTAATACAAGCTTTAAATAGAAGACAAAGAAAAAAATCATCACAAATAAAATTTTCTTGAATAGTGCCTATTGAACTGTTAAGCTACCCCCAACTCAAAATTCTTATGTGATTTTTCACAGAATAAGATAAAAAAATACTTAATAGCAACATTGCTTGTGCTCATCTACTTCAGAGTTCCACTATGCTGCTGAATTTATGTTTAAGATTTATTAAATTTTACGCGCCATGAATTCCTCCACTAAAATCTCTTGATTGCCAGTCAGAGAGATTCATCTTTGTCGAACATCCACCTTGAACTGCTTTTCCGAGCAACCTTCCGTTCTAAGTTTGGATTAAATAAAAACTCCAAGTCAGTAATTAGGACTCAGCACTTCCAGAACGGGAACTTACCATTTACTTGAAAATATTTGTTGTGGAATTGCTATGATGCTATATATTTGTTTTATTTTAAAACAATAGACATATAAATAAATAATATACGTATAAACGCCACTGCTTATAAGCTTCGTATTGTTCTACCAGTAAAATTTCGCAATCCCTCTTTAATATTAGTGTAAATTCATATCTTCAAAGTATAAATCATAATTTAATTAAAAATAAATATTTTCTCATAGCGATCAGCGCCCCAATACGGATTGATTGGTAGGCCCGAGTATTCCGAAACATACCGCCAAGAAAGTGGCAACTTGTATAGAGGTCAGAGAGATGGACGATTCTACGCTAGAGATGGTGATGACAATGTGAGAGAACTCCAGTACTCCTTGCGCCCAGCAAACGAATGGTCAGCCGCCCCCAGAGGAGGACAACAATACAGCAGCAGTCCATACAACAACCAACAGTATCAGTCCCAAGACGGATATCGTAGGGATGGTTTAGGATACGGAGCTGAAAGGAGTCAAATTGCTTTCAATGCCCCATTGGCTAACACCAGGAGCTACAACCCACAATATGAACCTGTCGGAAATTACTGAATTGCAGGTGAAGATCTACAAAGCGGTTTTTGAAAAGATAATGAGAATTTTGTATCTATAACGGACATATACATATATATGGTTGTGGTTTTAAATAATTTTATATTTTTTGTTAATAAATAGCATCATAAAAGCACAGCAACACGTATTTTTTTTCTTTCATATAAGAGTACACATTCAAAACTTAGCAACAACAAAAAAGGTCGTTTTCATTTAACGGACAATATATCTGGTTAACAAAAATGAAATAAATAAAATGTGTAAATAAAGGAACTAAGGAATTTATTGATTGCCAAAGGACTGGTTTCAAAGATAAGAACCTGTTGTTACATATTGCTTCATTCCGGAAATTAATCCATACAGATCAAGCAGCCCACAACATTACAAAGGATCAGGAAACAAAACAAAACAACAATATAAACTAGAAACCAACAATAAAAACTAGAAACAAAATAAACTAGAAAAATATACACAATCAAAAAGTTCAATCACAAAGAGAGTTTTACTGGTCCTTGCATCCTAATACAATTTGCTGATGTCTCCGTTTCTCTGGGAGATTCTGTCAAGTCCATGGAAAGTTAGGAGATGATCGGAATTCATAACACCTGCCCTGCAGATCGGGCAAACGTTGGTTGGAAATATACTCATTTTGAACAGATGTTCTGCCAAGCAGTCGTGTCCAGTCTGTAGCCTGAAATTTGCTGTTTCCTTGCGGGGTTTGTGGCAATACGATTTCCAACAGTCATGAATGTTCTCCCAGGTTTTACCTTTCAATTTTTCCACCATATCGGAGTTGCTTACCTCTCTAATTTTTTCAAAAACGTGTCTTTTGAGTGTATCAGGTGTAACAGGTATAATATCTTGCTGAATGCGGGTTCCGTTCTTTGCAGGCAAATCTGCCTGTTCATTGCCTTCAATACCGAAGATAAGAACCTTGGGTCATATAGCTTGTTACGGAACTGTAGCAAGCTGTTCATTATATTACAGACTACTAGTTAATTTTTTGGGATTGGGGTGGGGAGGGGAGCTCTAAATCCCGGTCAAACACTCGGTCTTTGTCCATGCAGTAATATGGCACTGATAATACTTGGAAAAGTACAAAACTGGAGTAAATAGGTATTTCAGTGCCTATAAGAAAGTACCCTATTATTGCTCAGCTTTAGAGCAGGGGTCTCCAAACTACGGCCCGCGGGCCAACACCAACCCGTGAGCATCAGCAATCCAGCCCGTGGTATCGGGCCGGACATACCCGGTATCCGGCCAGCCATAGTTTATTTTGATTACATTGTAAAATTTACAATGTAAGTAAATCATACAAAATAATAATCAGATGTTTTTATTTAACGACCAATTAAGAAACACAATAACTGACATAATGAATTTATATTGCTTCGAACTCAAAAAATCGCGCTAGAACTTTTCTGCAGCTAAGCCAGCGTACTGCATTATAATATGGTAAGTCATTTTCTCCAATCTCTTTAATAAACTCTTGGAATCGACGATGACTGAGCGCATGTGATCTGACATAACTGGTTTTAAAACTTCCGACATATACAGGCATCTTCCGCACAAAGACTGTTGATGAATGATGCAATCTACGATTAATGGTTTTGAAGCACCGACATTTTCTACGGCCTTTGATGCGAGAGGAACGACACCTTTATTTTTTCCACACATGTTTTTGCCACCCTCAATAGTCATACACTTCAAGTTTTACCATTGAAGATTGTTTTTCTGAAAAGCATTTTCAACTCCTTTAAAAATATTTTCTCCAGTGGTCGTGCCGTGAATGTTATGAACGTCAAAAAGGTCTTCAGACAGTTCATAATTTTTATCTATCCCTCGAATAAAAAGTAATACCTGAGCAGTATCTGAAACACCTGTTGACTCATCCAGGACCAAAGAGAACCACTCAAAGTGTCGATTTTTGTCAGACCATTGAATTAATATATTTTCTACGATATCATCTACTCCTCGATCCACAGTATTTGATGACAAACTGATGCTTTTAAATAAATTACCTTATTCTGGACACATTTCTTCTGCTGCTGCAATCATGCAATCCTTAATTAATTCGCCGTCAGTAAATGGTTTCCCATGTTTCGCTATTGAGCCACGCGGAAACTAGCACGAGTCGCTGCTTCTTGTTTAGCATTTACTTTCTTAAACAACAACTACAGTATGTTGGTATGAGGAGCTAGCTAGCTATTGGCCCTTGGGACTTAGTGGAGGAGTCAGTGCGGCCCTTAGGCTAAAAAGTTTGGAGACCCCTGCTCTAGAGGTACTAAAAGAGATAAAGTTGGAGGACCTGGTTAAATGTGTCATGAAAAAGTATCGCGGCCGCTCACATGGTATAGTGGTTAGCGTCTAGGGGTTCCAAGGTGTGGGGGTCTCAGGTTCCGTATGGATGTTCTCGTGCTGTCCCCTCATAGGGAACAGGGTTGGCTCACCCATGTGGTGCTCCCACAATAAAGAAACCGACGAATTCGAGATGTGAATGGGTCAATGTCCTCACGACAAAGTGCCCGCCGCATTAAAAGAAAAAAAAGTATATTGGAATTTCGATGCATGTCAGTAAAATGAAGAAAACTGCAAATTATCAGGCTGAAAAAAAAGTATGCAGAAATGTGTATTTTGCAGATTGTTAACTATGGGTAAAAACTGAGGATGTGCTCCCTATCCTAATATATGGAGCAAATTAAATGAGGCTCGATCAATTACACTACTCGTCCTGAACTGTACACACGGACAGGGTTCATACGGTCCTTTAAAAGTCCTTAGAAACTCCTTATTTAATGTTTCCATTTTTAAGGGCCCTTTAAATGCTTTTAAAAAAATCCTTATTTTTACATTTTAGGTGCTTACTTTTTTTCTTTATTCTCAGGTCCTTAAAAAGTACTTATTTGTAGTCAAAACATACAAGAGTTTTCAGTTAATGATGAGTGACTGTAAGAAAACATAGCTAATACTTTAGTGCATGTGACGGTCATTATTTGTATTACAGTTCTTTGAGTTTTTCATAGCAGCATATCCGTCAATACGCATATCCAACATACACATTCAAATTCTTCATTTTGGGTTCTGAAATCCAGTGTCCAGACACTGCTAAGGTTTTGCAGCGTCATTTCCTCATAAAACTGCTAGACCTTGCTGTTGAAATACTTCGAACGTATTTCATGACTTGAGTAAAAGCCCGTGTTGCTTGAATGTTTTACTTTTTCATTATTTTCGATTTATATGTATGTGTTATAAATTGTTACAAGAGTTAGACGAGGCATCAGGGCTTTTAGAAGCTTTAATCAACAGAATAGAACACACACGGAAAATACATCACTGTCGAATGTAAACAGTGACAGTATGTTGCCAAACGTGATACAACAATATGCTGTTGCCATTAATGAGAAATGCATAAGCTCTTGAACATAAATATCAGCACATTCACCCCTCCTATTTTTATTTTAATCTGTCACATAGTCCACGAGTTACGCAGGCCGACGATGGGTTCTGGAACCTGTAGGTGGCAAGGGAGACATCTCAGGCCTTGGTCTGGATGGATGATGCAAGTTCTCACTTTCGGTGTTCTTGTTATGGACCTCAGGCAGGGGGTCGGTAACAGGTTCTTGCTTGTCTGGATTAGCACTCAGCGGAGGCGCTAGAGAGGGTGGGTACTCTGTCGATGGACTCTCCAATGGATCACAATTGGTATTCGAGTCTTGACAGGGAGAATTTCCTCTAGGGTGACGGATATTCACGCTTGTCTCTCGACCATCTGGGAGCCTGACGTGAGCATATTCAGGGTTTGCTTCCAAGAGCTCAACCTCTTGGACAAGGGGTTGGTACTTGTTCGGTTTTGATTCGGTTTGATTGGTTCGGTTTTGATTTTTCATCAAGATGGGTCCAGGAGTTGTCAGCCAAGTAGGTAAGGAGCATCCCGAATGTGACCTTCTAATGTGGGTGAACATCCTTTCATGAGGAGTAGCGTTTATAGAGGTACATAACAATGACCGAATTGAGTGAAGGGCAGACTGTAAGACTGTTTCCCATTGTTGGATTGCGAGGCCTTTTGATCTTAGGGCAAGTTTAATTGATTTCCAAATTATACCATTATATCTTTCTACCTGGCCGTCTCCAGCTGGATTGTAGGCAGTAGTGCGGCTAGTGGCGATGCCTTGGGAGGTTAAGTATGACTTAAGCTCATAGGACATGAAAGAAGAGCCCCTGTCTGAATGAATAAATGCTGGCATCCCAAAAAGAGAGATGCAGACATGGTATGCAGACAAGACATGACTGTAGCTGCAGAGATATCCGAGCAGGGGAAGGCAAATAGGAATCTGGAAAATTCATCAACAATGGCAAGGAGGAAGCGATACTTAGAGGTAGATGGTAGTGGGCCCTTAAAATCGAGGTTGAGCCTTTCGAACTGTGAGGTAGCTTTAATGAGAGTACCAGCGTTTTTGAGGAATTTCGGTTTCAATTCATTACAAATTGGGCATGTTTTGACTATTTCTTTTACCTCCTCTATCGAGTATGGCAGGTTCTTGGCACGGGCCCAGTGATACATTCTGGTTATCCCTGGGTGGCAGAAGGCAAAATGCAAATCTTTCAGTTCACACTCAGGAGCAGTAGAAGCGGATATCCGTGAGAGGGCATCTGCGGTCGCGTTCTTGCTTCCTGGCCGATACACAATGTCGAACTTAAAGCATGCAAGTTCGCGGCGCCAGCGTAGAATCTTCTCGTTCTTTATTTTGCTATGATGCTGTTGATCAAACATAAACGCTACTGAACGCTGATCGGTGAAGTGTCGGCCTATTAGGTAGTGCCGCCAATATCGCAGCGACTCCGCGACGGCATATGCTTCCTTTTCAATGGAGGAATGTCTCTGTTCCAATAAAGTCAATATGCGTGAGAAGAAGGCAATGGGACGACTAGCTTGGCTCAAAGTGGCTCCAATAGCATAGTCAGAGGCGTCAGTTTCAATACGGAAAGGGATACCATCCTCAACTGCTGCCAGAGAAGAACTGGCTATATCCTCTTTCAGCGACTGGAAGGCTGCAGTGGCCTCTTGTGATAGGGGAAAAGAACCATCTGCCAATAAGGGGCAAATCATCTTTGAAATCAACGGAATCCACCTCCCATGATGGGCGAACATTCCCAATGCTCGTTGGAGTGAAGCAGTATCTTTAGGGGTAGGCCAACTTAAGAGTGGCTTAAGGGTTGATTTATACAGGCACGTAAAGGGAACGTAATGGGAACGAGCCGAGCCCGGGCGCCGGCTGCATGTGTTTATACAGAGACGGGAGTAGAAAGTGGCGGGAACGTGTTTCATTAGTTGTGGAAGATTTGTAACGTCATGGCGCGGTTTCATTTTTCAGTTAAAGATTTAGCCATTATCACACTTTTGTTAGAGGAAAGCCAGGGCCGTGCTTAGCGGTGGACAAACTGGGTAACCGCCCAGGGCCACCATTTTTATTTCTCATAGCAACACTTTTCTAAATGTTACGGGTTTTTAAAGAAATCCCTCATTTTTCGCGGTTTCTATATTTCAACTTATAAAAATATATATGTTTCGATTTTTTTCCAAATAATCGCAGAAAGAATCTTAATTGACAAACTACCCTTTTGGTTCGAAAAATTTCTCGGTTAAAAAAACATGATTTATCTTCAATTCAGTTATAGTAAACCCTTGATTATCAATCCTTTTTTTCAATATCAGTTTCTACTATCTGTCAGTCACTACATACAGTCATTTGAAGAATTATAAACCGTTTTGTTGGACTTTGTTCGTTTTCACGGAATAGTTGCAAACTGAGAAAAACGTGAACATATCCTTGTGAACGAATACTAATACCATTTGGTCAAATGTTTGCTCTATTCAAAGCAAACAATAGACAAGGCATTTCTCCAGGGAGTGTAAGACAAATAAGTAAATGCACTCCAAACAGGGCCGCCCAGAGACTTTACGGGGCCTGGGGCAAACTTCTGTTGGGGGCCCCAAGAATTCTGATTAATCGAATAATTTTTTTTATTTTTTTTTTTTTGGGGGGGGGGGGCCTTTTTTCAGGAGATTATTTTGAATTTTGAAGTACGGTACAAGTTCCAGAATTTTCTTTCGGAGGAAATCTAATAAATAATTTTTTTAAATTTTTGGGGCCCCTCCGGCAGTTGGGGGGCCTAGGGCAAAGTGCCCCAGTTGCCCCCCCCCTCTGGGCGGCCCTGGCTCCAGACCTGTTGGGAAGAAAGGGGTTTGAAGGCTGAAGGATTGAGGTAAACAAAAAATGGCTTTTACTTGTTCTCTCTATCATTATAATGGATTTTATTTCCCACTTTTCCCACAAGAATTGAAAATATTACAAAGCAGGTACAATCAGAATGCTTTGAATACGGATTGTACGCCTGTCCTCCTTGGCAGTTATTTCTAATGAAAATGATCTCTCATCATCTTTGGACTTTTCACTTTTAATGTGCAATTTTGCTGCTCAGAAAGCAAGAAAAATTACTTTATAACCAACAAATCCATACATGTAAGTATTTGTTTTTAACAATTTACACTTTCTAAATCGTGTAAATAATTTTTCCATTGTTTCAATATTCATACAAATTGATAAATTTTATATTTTAGTGAACCAATTGTAATTTCAAGTATAATTTTCTCCTATTGCCTTCCGAATTGTCATTTTGAACTTTGGATTCATGTATTTTGATGGGCGAAATCGTACAAAACCTCTCACCAGCTCAATGAGTTTTCATCATCCATATTAAATATCAAACATAAATAACAGTACGTAAATTATATGTTGAATAGCCACTTTTTACTTTCTGCCATGAACGAGAGACAGCCGAGTAGTGAACGACTTCCTGCTTCGAATCGTTGGCGCCGATTCTCGGCCGGGAATCTGTCGAGAATCGGACGTGTCACGGCGCAGTATAAACAGTTCCATTGAAAAACAGGGAGGAAATGATTACGACGACTCGTCGCGCGCTCGGCTCGTTCCCGTTACGTTCCCTTCACGTGCCTGTATAAATCAACCCTTAGTCGTTCAGGATCAGGCTTAATAGTTTTGTTTTCTATTATATACCCTAGGAGGGCGATAGATTTGGTAGAATAATTGCACTTTTCCTCGTTAAGTGCGAGGTTAAATTTAGTGGCGGCAGACACAAATTTTGCCAAATTCTCATCATGCTCTTCCTACGTTCTCTCTATCATTAGAACTACCACAGACAGTATTTTCTACCACAGACAGTAATATCATCTAAGTAAGGAAACGTGTCCCCTAGATTTTCCATTTGAATGATTTTATCAATTGTCCGTTGAAAACAGGCAACACCATTGGTTACACCAAACGGCACACGCAGGAACTGGAATAGTTTTCCGTCAGCCTCGAAAGCTGTGAAGTGCTTTTTAGAGTCTAGAATAGGGACTTGGTGATATGCATTTTTTAAGTCTATCTTGCTGAACACTTGATAGGTCGCTACTCGGGAAATAAGCTCTTCAATTTTTGGGAGTGGATAAGCATCCAGCATTGTAAATCTGTTTATCGTCTGCGAATAATCAATGGCCATTCTTGGTTTTTTGTTTACCCCTTTTATGACAAACGCTTGTGCCCTCCAAGGAGAATTACTTTGTTCTATGATGCCCTCTTCGATGAGTTTCTCCACCTCTAGAGCGATAAACCTTTGGTCTTCTTCAGGGAGGCGCCTTGATTTAGTTTGTATGGGTCTGCAGTCAGGCGTTAGGTTTGAGAACAAGGATACGGGTGGGACCTCAGCCACAGTAAGTGCACAGATTTGTAGTGGAGGTTTACAGCCATCAAAATTGATTACAAGGGAAGAGTGGAGTTTCAAAATATCATGACCTATCAATAAATCTGCACATAAATTTTTCATTACAAGCACTTCTATTTAAACATAACGGTGGCCTTGTAATTCAGTAGTAACATTTCCGCATCCAGCAACATTGGAAGTTACAGCAGAGTTGGCCATAGACATCTTCCCAGAGTACATCTTCAACTGGCACTTGTTCACAAGTCGAGAATTTAGAAAACTGAGCGAACTTCCAGTGTCCACCAGTGCATGAAGTTCCACACCATTAACAGCAGCGACAACGAGGGATTTCTGGCAAGTCGGGGCTGGAGTCACGGAGGCTATCAGATGAGTAGAAGCTACGTTGCCTGTACTTCGAGCATGTTTGGATTTGCATGCACGCTATCCGCCCTTTCTTGCCACACTTGTGGCAGACCACATTCTTGGCAGGACAGGCACTTCGGAGGTGACGATCATTGCCACAGAAGAAGCACGGGCTGGAGCGGGAAATAGCAGCAACACGGTCCTCCTCAAAAGTCTCAACAGCTCCTGCAGCATCCACTGCGGCAGAGGGCATTGGGTGTGGGGCTGCGAGGTACGAGGCGGAGTGCGATTCAGCGAGTTCAAGAGCGCGAGCTTGGTCAACGGCGCTTTCCAAGCTGACAGTGGAGTTCTCTAGCAAGCACTCACGAATACGGGCGCTCTTCAGTCCCCTAATGAAGGCGTCTCGAATATATTCATTTTTATACTGATCGGTTGTGACTGCTTTAAAATCACAGCTCTTGCTTAACTGCTTCAAAACTTGGAGATACTCATTAACAGTCTCACTTATTTGCTCACTTCGGGACGCTAAACAATGCCGAGCGAAAGTCTCTTTCTTCTTAACTACATAAAGTGAGTCCAAAGTGTCGATAGCTGTTGAGTAGCTGGAAGCTTCACTGATGAACTGATAAACATTTGCAGAGACGTAGTCACACAGTTGCTTTCCGTCACGTCAGGTATTTTCGCGATGAAGTTTGAAAATGTTTTTTTCCAATGTAACCATTTCGTTTCAGCACCCGTGCACGTGGGATCGAAATGGAAACGTTCCGGTTTGAGAAACTGCTCCATATCCTTATCATTGATTAATCCAGGGCGAGAGTTTTATATATTTTGTTGATTAAATTGTTATAAATTGTTACAAGAGTTAGACGAGGCATCAGGGCTTTTAGAAGCTTTAATCAACAGAATAGAACACACACGGAAAATACATCATTGTCGAATGTAAACAGTGACAGTATGTTGCCAAACGTGATACAACAATATGCTGTTGCCATTAATGAGAAATACATAAGCTCTTGAACATAAATATCAGCACAGTATGATCTGTGCTTTATGAAAAAGGGAAAGAATAATTTAAGCTGAGGATAGATTACTTGTTTAATTGTCAGTGTATTCGTTCTTTTTAAGTTATCTACTTTTGAATGTGTCATTTGGAAATTTGAACAGTGATTGATCAAATTGTAACAATATTGCAAACTTAATTTAATTGGTGCTGTTAAATGTACACATAGTTTCTGATGGAAAATAATTTTAATTATTTCTACTAAGTGTAAACAAGTTTACAATATTTATAACCTCAAAGTGAAGGAAATAATTTATGAATGGTAAGGTAAATGCACCTATAATGGGCCATGTCCCTATAATGACCGCCCTTTAGAAACGTCGAGAAATTAAGGGTCTATCGTTACCTAAGGCAGTAGAAGAGGTGAGGGTCATTGTCTACTATGGGCCATGTCCCTATAATGGGCCGCCCTTTAGAAACGTCGAGAAATTAAGGGTCTATCGTTACCTAGGGCAGTAGAAGGGGTGAGGGTCATTGGCTACTTAACTTCTCGACGTTTCTAAAGGGCGGCCCATTATAGGGACATGGCCCATTATAGGTGCATTTACCTTATTTCTATTTAAACATATTCTAATATTTATCGGTGCTTTTAACTTTATCAATCAGTGTTATTTAAAGACGAATTTTCATTTGTGCATTTTATATTTAAACATATTTGAATATCAGTTGAAGTGCTATTGAGTTCATCAAATTAATATAAATTGTGGGAATTTATATTAATTCGAATTGGAAAAAAATGAGGATGCAACTTGAAATGGAGAAACTGTCACGAACACCTGTTGTAAGCCAACAGCTAGAAAACCCGAAGTTTGAATTAAATAGGATTATTCCGAAATTCAACTCGAAGGAAGACGAAATTGGTCTATATCTGACTATTTTTGAACGTCAAGTGAAGTTCATGAACATCCTAGAAAGATCTTGGACAACATACCGGATTGGCTCAATGCCACCTGATATAGCTCAACTCATCGCAAGAGAGGATGAAGATGATGCCCAAAACTATGAAAAGCGTAAAAGAAATGCTTCTCAAAAGATTTCGAGTTACAGGAGACAAGTTTAGGCCAGTGGCGCACCCAGGGGGCCCTGCCCCCCAAAGAAGTAGAAATATAGATTTGCATTATAAATATTTTTGTTCGTTCATCTCGGCCCCCCCCCCATGCATTATAAATATTTTTATTCATTCATCTCGCCCCCCCCCCCAAGAAAAAATCCTGGGTGCGCCACTGGTTTAGGCAGTATTTTTACCAACAGAGGAAAAACCCGGATTCGACGTGACGAGATTTCTGTTTCGAATTGAATTCTTATCTCGAGGGTTGGTTTAAAGAATTGAAGATTACAACTTTTGATCAGCTTAAAAAGCCTAATGATCGCTGATCAAATAAAAAGAAAAACTCCAGCAAATATCCAGGAACACTTCCTGGATATTTGGACGAATTTGAACGATCCTTTAGAATTGGCCGAGAAACTGGACGCATACGACTGCCAGGACCACCGTCAGCTAAGCCAGGGCCCGGGGCAAAATAATACAGCGGGCTCCCTCCCCACTCAATATTTGAACATTGTAAACACTTTTTTAGTCAACTCTTATTTTAACCGTGCCCCCCCCCCTCTGACGGCAGCCTACGGCCTGGAATGAAAAACAATCCAAATCAGACTTTCAAGAAGAAAGGAGAATTTAGGAAACCCTTTCCAGTAAAGAAAAGTCAATCCGTTGGAAGATCCCATGATGACCACCCACCAGGATCTTCTAGAACACAACCTATAATCCCAAGTTTAAGAACTGAAGGAAGAAAGTCCATCCAGTGTTACGGATGCGAGACTCCTGGAGTCATAAAGTCAAAGTGCCCTACCTGCACGAGGGCTAATAAAGTGGAAACATCAGTGAACTGCATGACGTTATTCAACTTGGATTCAAACTTTTTCCCTCAAGTTTCATTGTCCTCAAAATTTTTGGAGAAAATATTGCTCTCTTTGCTGAGACCGGTGCTTCCCATACCATCGCAAGTGAAAAGCTGTTTAAATTCCTACAAGAGCACAACGTCACCTTTGTGAACAAGAGAATTTCATTTATGATTGCTGATGGAATTCAACAGACCATTACTGTTCTGAGTACTGTCGTCAACCTGTACATTGAAGGCAAAGTTATCCAAACAGAATTTCTAGTATTGCCTGAAGCAATAGGAAATAAAACTCTGTTAGGAATGGATTTTCTCAATGCAGCTGGAATTGTCCTTGATGTCTAAGGCGGAAAATGGCATTTTCCCGAAAATCCTCAAAAACAGTACAAGTTCTCCAAGAAGACCGTAGAAGATATAACCATCGGCGCATTCGAACTTCGAGAAGATGAGGGTAAACACCTATTTCCAGAACATACAAGAAAACTTAACACAATCCTGGACAAAAATGAGACATGTTTCCAACCAGGGGGAGAGCCAACACCGTTTCTTGAATACCGTATCGACACAGGTGATCATACCCCCAGCAGCAACGTCACCCTATAGGATGAATCCTACAAAGAAAGAGATTTTGAAGGAACAGATTGAAGAACTGCTGAAGTAGAATATAATCGAAGAGTGCGAGTCCCCCTACGCTGCACCTGTGGTACTTGTTCCTAAGCAAAATGGGAAAGTACGCCTGTGTCGACTACAGAAAGTTGAACACTGTTACGAAAGTGGATACCTACCCTTTACCACGAATGAATGATCTATTGAATGAAGCAACACCGACATCCTACATGCCAACAATTGATTTGCAATCGGGCTATCATCAGGTAAAGGTTGATGTTGACCAGAACAAAACTGCCTTCATTTGTCCTTTTGGAACTTACCGTTACTTACGTATGCCCTTCGGCCTACGAAATGCTCCTGCCACCTTTCAAAGATTGACGTGTGACTTGCTAGAGATTACACAAGGCCTCATCCCCGTCTACCACCCGCAAGCCAACCCATCGGAACGTAAAAATCGTGACTTGAAGCCTCGACTGGCAATTCTGGTGGGGGAAGAACATGCGGCTTGGGAAGACAAGTTAACTCTAATTCGTTCCGCAATGAATAACACAGCGTGCGACACCACGGGTCACACGGCTACCTACTTATTATCTGGAAGACAGTTGAGAACGTCAGACGATATCAAGCATAATATTCGACAAGTGATCGATAATGATAACTTCGTACCCGAAATCACCCCAAGAGGTTTTCAAACTCAATCTTGGATGTCAAAGATAGAGTTGAACAGAAACAGGATCGTCAGAAGGGAAACTTCGATCGACGAAGACAAAAATACTTCAAACCTGGCGACAAAGTTTGGATAACCATTCATACCATAAGTCGGAAGAACAGAAGCAAGAAATTCATGGCAAAGAGATCACCAACAACATATGAGATTGCCGACCCAGACCAAGTCCTTGGAACTTATCATATTTCTACCCTAAAGGACTATCATGAGCCTTAAGTAGAAAGAGACACTGGACCTGTGGCTGCTCTAAGGAAAAGAGGACGCCGCAAAAAATTACATTCTGGTTCCTTGCCGGGACGGCATCAGAACCAGAGGGGGAGTCTGTAACGCACACTATAATACTTCCAAGCCTAAAATGTAGATGTCGCCACCATAGGATAGACTTCGCGTGTAGACTCCCGTCGTATTGTCATTTTTTTTTTACCAGAGAGAGTTTGGATTTTGTCGAGTAGAGACCTGCCGGTCTGATGCCCAATTTTGAACTATGTTAGGTTAACTTGTTTTTCTCTAAATGTTTTTCAATTGTTTTGTACTGTGTAATGTAATCCGTCCTTTGTAACTGTGATTTCTAGAGTAATTAAACATATTCTAAACTTTACCCCGAGATTTTCTTGATTACTTTTGGTTTAACACCAATAATTACATTAATGACAGTTACAGTAGTCTAAACTCTCAAATGCTTTGAAGTGTTTTAACCTTTGTTAAGAAAACTTATATGCGAGGTCCTTAAAAAGCCCTTAGGAACACCTCAATTTTGGTCTCTGAAATGAGTACAAACCCTGACAGATTCTGTAAAAGTAAGATTTAATCAGATGCTGGCCTTCCTAAGCTCATTATATCCCTAAAATGTTGTAATGTATTAAATGCCATGAATTCAGTTTACAGAAGAAGGTTAAGTAATGCTTGTGTCAAATCTTTATTTTCATTTCTATGTACATGAAAAACTTTTAATCAAACAATATGACATAAATTACATCCTTTGTTGAAGTAAAGTGTTTTACAGTTATTATTGAAAAACTAACCTAGTCTGCCCTTTCTTGCCAGGTATTCTTTCATATGATAACCGAAGGCTTTCTCTTGGTGTCAGAGTTATACTTCCTTGAGACATCCAGGAAGAGTCTGAAACAATTATTATTATTTTTTTAACTTTAGTGATATATTCATACTGATACAAATCACATCTATCAACATCCTTTTGGAGCTTAAAAAAATTTGAGCTATCAAGAAAGTCAGAATTTACATTAAACTAATATACTGTTAGAGGAAAATCAAGGCATACATTTTGATCAAACCAAAATCTCCACAGTACAACAAGAAGTAAGGATCAAACTGAATAAGGATATTTGACTGAAGAGAGAAGTCAGAAATTCATTAAGAAATAAGTGTGATGTAACTAATTTTACACTGTTAATACTGAGATCAGAATTACAAGGAAAAAGATTCCAAATTATCTAATTTTTATTAGAAAATAAGTACTTACCTAATCTTGAAAGGTATCTAGTATCTGATGTATCATTAAAATTATTAATTTTACTATTTATTGGCTGCAAACGAGAAGCAGAATTTTGAGTGAAACTAGAAGACTGATAAAATTGGGAAGAGCCTGCATTCCTTTTTCGTTTTTCTGAAATATTATTAAACCACGTTTGCTTGCAAACAGTTTGTGAAGACTGTCCTCTCTGAATTCTAGATGAATAGCACAAAACTGGATTTTGGCCACAGAACTTTGTAGATTTACAATGATCTGGAAAATCAGGAGACACTTTTCTTTTCTTTATACACATGTACTGAGAAAGATTTAATTCTTTGATTACTGATTTAGGGGAACTTAAATTTTCATCCCCATTATATTGGGATTCATGATGTTTTATATCTCTGTTGTCCTGTACGTCCATATGACAGGCTTTACTCTTGAGTCTAGAGCTTAAGCTGGGAACTAAGGAATAGTTCGAAACCTGATTTGCATTCGAGGTACTACATGATGGGTCATTTAAAGTATACGGATGACATTCTTTATAACGGATGTTATCTTTCTGAACAAGTGAATTATAAAATAATTTTCTTTTCTTTGGAGATGGTGAATGTAAAGTAGATTGAGGTGGAAAAGTATTTCTGGTAGTATCCGGTTGGTACAAAGATATTCTACTGTTATCAGACATTTTTTTAAGATCAACATCATATGATGCAGATGCCAAATCTTGAAGCTGCAGATCTTGGTAATTTCTGTCTATTTCTTCCATGGACATTTCAGAATAATTATGAGGGAAAGCATCATACGGTTGTGAACTATCAGATGTTGATGTTGATTCTATGTCAAAGTCATTATTATAGTCATCATCATTAATCTGATATTTTTCAAGGCAACCTATAAACTTTTTAACTTCCCCAGAGTTAGAATTTAACTGTGACTGAAATGCTCTGTCTTTAGAACAGTTGGGATACTGAGAAAAATTCTGTACACTTTCAAATATTTTTTCTTTCTTTAATCCACAAGGATTTTGGCCAAGACTGACACTGTCTTGAACAAGTCTGTGAAAAAACTGCAAAGAAATTATTGATTAATATCTTCAACATGATTAATATACTTTATAATAAAGTAAAAAAAACACACATTGAAATCTTTTGCAGTATAGAATCTAATTTACTTTCACAGGAAAGAGAACTGAAATTTGACAAAACTATGAACCATAGATGAAAGTTGTTAAAATATAAAAACTTTAAAGCTCAGAGGGATGATTAAAAGTGACAGCATATTTGTCATAAATAATAGTACATTAAGTCTCACCTTATGCTAAAATAAAGTCAACTTATTGACATATTATTTCATTTACAGAGAAATTACTGTGAGTGATAATAACACTGCTCAATATTTAGGATATAAAACATATCCTAAAAAACTGATAGTAAATTTCTAAGAATACAGACTTTTTTTAAAGATAATAAAATATAATTATTTTTGGTATGTTTCTTACTCTTAAAGTTAAATATGGTATTTTAAAAAGATTAAGTGAGTACGTAAATTTGAAGCTAAGCATTTAACAATAACAAATTAATAAAAAGAAAGCCTTATGTTTTATATTGGTCATGGAATCTTTCATAGTAATGTTCACAGAAAAAAAAAAATTACCTTTAAAAATCTTTCAGAGATATACTGGAATTTACTACATAAATCTTCATACTTCAAATTCATAAGCTCATGAAGTGAAATTTTTGCAGATAATATAAATGCAACTCTGCAAAACATGTAATAAGAGTTTTAAGAAGGTAAATACAGAGGAATTACTTTAACAATATTAAAATTAGAAAAAAATTATTTACTTAACAAAAAACTAAAGTAAAAAAAAATTCTATTAGATATATTTTCAGTAAAATTCATAGTCTTTATAGCAAACATTTAGAAAAATTAGTGTCATTGATACGGCTTTAACATGCAGAATCAGAATCACTGTTTGTAATTGTCTGAATAGCCACTGTTGAAAAATGTCTATTTAGATATTTGCTGGAATACTGCATTTTTCAAAAAAAAAAAAGTTTAAGTATTAACAATGAGTGTATTATATTATTAAGCTTATCATAAAAGAAGAGAAAATACAGGTATATCAATATCTTTATTAATGGCCTTTTCTGGCATGACTAATTTTTTCTTCCCAAATTACATCTTTCTTATATGAATACTTCCTGATTAAAAAAAAAAGTCTGAAATACAAAATAAATTTAATTTGAATAAACCATAATTGACTAAAACAGATTTACAAGACAATGAACATCCTTGTACTAATACTAGCAGTTTGAAGAAAACTGAAATAATACATTCTGTATCCTCAGCAAACAGGATCTATGTTAAAAGATTGTTGAAGTTGATTCTAATGCCCCCTGACTAGAAGTATTCCAAACCAGGTCCAAGTGGGCTGAGGGGTGCAGCTCTAATTTATAACAGCACTACAAGGGTCAGAGTTTGATTTAGCCAAGTGCCACCTCAATTTTGACCGAACAACCACAGGGGTGACATCTGGGAGGATCGTACCCTCTCCTACCCTCTCTCAATTCATAGAGGGTCTTTCTGATCTATAGATTTAAAGTGCCCATATCCAGCCTAGATACAGAACCTACTACGGAGGATGCTTGTTGGGATTTGATCAGAGCACCCTCAGTACTGAAAGCCGACATGCTACCACTAGGTTACCTCGAGCCCTTGTTAAAAGATAGATTAATATTTTCCTTGAACTTCATATGAAGATGTACACAAATTCCTGTTTATATGTGAACATTCCTCATGCTAACAAGATTGTTACATCAGTTATCTAACAAATTTTTTTTTAATAATCAAAATAAATAACAATAAATGTATAAAACTTACACTATTGGATTCAGAGATGGAAATGACATCAGAAACAATTCTTCCTAGGAAATTAATAAAGTTCACTCATTTTAAAATTTCAAGAAAATTAAATAGATTTCAACTTTTAGTCTATAAAAAGTGTTTGGTAACATGTTTCTGCTAGAGGAAAAACACATCTTTTTCTTTATTATTCAATATAAAAGGTAAAATTTTAAAAAGATATTTTCTTGAAATTTATATACGATAACATTTTCTTTACCTCAAAATTAGGTAAAATTTGATGGCACATGATTTAGAATAAAATATAGAGATAAATTACACTTGAACATTTAACTTAATAAGAAAGTAACATTTCAAACTGCATCAAAATAAAGAAATCTGTGAAATTCCTCATTTCATCACAACAGTTGACTACAAATTAAAATGATGCATTTGCATCATTTTAATTATAGCTTCTTATAATTATTGCTTCTTATAATCAGAGCTTATAAGAAGAAAACTAACAAAGAATATGACATTATTATATTTAAATATTCCCTCATTTAGAAATATGAATTAAAAAAACCACACACACATGCTGAAATAAAAATATTTTGAAAAAGTTTTCAGATTATTGTGGTATATAAGCTAAAACAGTATGCACAGATATCATAAATAAATTAATGAAATGGTAGAATATTATACAAATATACCATGCTTCATCAAAGTTCTGTTAATGCCATTTCACTTTTACAAGACATGAGACATTAAGAGTATACTTTCATAAATTGAAAAAAATCCCAAAGAGATAAAAAAAATAGTGAAAGAAAGAGTAAGTCTATCATCCAGTGTTTATTTCTTGAATGAAGAAGTGAACATTAGTAACTTATACTTTCAGAGTGGGGCAAAATGATTATAGTTGACTCTCTTCCTCCCCTCACCTTAGTCTCTACTACTGCATATCACCAAAACCTCAGACAATTCTTCCCCACATACCTTTGGTACTAGAGCCATTTGATACTAAGCCTTGCACTGTATGCAGTGTCTTCCTAATTCTGGTTATTGGAAATATACTATACATAGTTTCCAATTTTTATAGGATGTTTTATCTATGGCATCATTCCTATTTTTATTACATATCATTGCTATTTCAGGTTTTCTACCTAACTTGTTATTATTTGGTATGTTACTTTGAAGACTGGGAATAACTTAGAGATAACTTATTTATCATTTTATTCTATTTTGCTTCTCTAAAGGTTTTACTCCTCTACTTTCTGATCATAAGAGATACCTGAATAGTTATTATGTTATTATATAAAAACCATCTAAAGAATAAAAAAATATTAGTGACAAATTAGATTAATAAAAGTAGAATACATACTTGTACTGTCAAATTTCATAGATATGAAAATTTCAAAATATTTTCTAATGAAAATAATCTAATATTACTCTCATTAGAGAAATTTAAAGAGATATTATGCAAACAATGTAAAATATATTACATTTACAAAAATAATGTACTTATTATTTTAACTGACATGTGTTTTTAAACATTGAGTCATTTATGAGAGGCAGTAAATGGAATAAATAGTAATAGTTCATAACTAAAGAATACCAGAGAAAGAAAAATTAGAAAGCAATTAGAGGTAGAGAAAGTGTTTAATTACATAATTATGAAACTTGACTCAAATTATAGTGAACATAACTATAATACATGAAAATTATTCAAGCCACATGTATTATTCAGACAATATAAAATTTGTACCTGACTCATTTCAGAAGACAATGAGTATCTTGGATAGCAGTCAAACTTATTGAGGGTAATTTGTGTATTCTTGGATATGATTTGATTAATCCACTTTAATACATCTTCTTCCCTTTTTGCATAGAGGAACTAAAATAACAACATTATAATCTATAAAACTAAATAAAATTAAATAATTTGTACAGTAAATAAATAAATAAAATCTTAAATAGAATTTTAAAACCATGATAAGAACTTTCAAGGAGATGAGTGCTATAGATTAAAAAGAAAAAAATAAATTTGTAATTATATATTTATATATGAACTAGCGGCCCGTCCCGACTTTGTCCGGGTTGAACAATTAGAGATATAGTCTTGAATTCCACTCGTTGTGACTTTCCTAACGGCTTTGCTTCAAAAGAACAATTGTGTGACATTCTGGGAACGGAGGGTGAATCTTGCCAAAAAGGACTGAATAATAACCTTTTGTCGTTCTAGCTAGAGGCTATTTCTTTTCAGGCGAGAGACATCAGAAGGGCGGTTCACCCGCGGTTCATCCATTTTCAGCCTTATGAGAGATGAAAGAGGTACGGGGTGCCGATGAACTACTATTGAAATTCTTCTTCAATAGTAAGAAAGCAATTAACCACTCTTTCCCCTGACCCCCCCCCCACGCTGAATATCCCCCACGAAAAATGGGGATAGGAAGTAGATAACATTTTCCCATTCTAAAGAGCGATTTCGAAAAACGGACCCCGTAAGCTAAAGGGTGTTGCTATGGTTACTTGACTGCGGTTGACAAAGGAAAAGTTGTAAGGTACATTGTAATGTACAAAAGTTGTACATTACCCTCCACATACAAAATCTGCTTTCTCTCTTTATATATTATTATAGAAGTATAGATACACATTGGTATCCCAAATTTACAATAAGAGATGAAATAAAAATACAAAAATAAAAAAAGGATTTTAAGTAAAGAATGTTTTTTTAAATTATTGTAAGCACCTAAAATAGCATTCAAATTAATATTACGTTAGTTATTAATTAAAGTTAATTTTTTACAGAAAGAGGTTAAGAGATGAAATAAAAAAATTAAAATAAAAAAAGGATGTTAAGTAAAGAATGTTTTTTTTAAATGATATTCAAATTTTTTTTAATAATTTTCCTAAAATAATATTCAAATTAATATTACGTTAGTTAATAATTAAAGTTAATTTTTTAAAAGAAAAAGGCGTGCCGGAGAACAGCTAGGTTCGAACTGCTAACGTCAGATCAGAAGCCCACAGCGATAGCACCACGCTAAGGAACGTTGAAGACTTCGGCACAAAATGCAGTAGAGGACAATAGCGGTAACAATGGAGATTGTTTGGATTAAGCCCCTAACTTTATTTCTACTGATCAGATATACATAATATATAGCCTATGTCCATCTGGTATAATGTATCTTTCAAACAGTCAAAGAATTTTTCAAATAGGTACAGTGGTTCTGGAGATTACCCTCCACGTACAAAATCGCTCTCTCTTTATATATAAGTATAGATGATCAGATATACATAATATATAGCCTATGTCCATCTGGTATAATGTACCTTTCAAACAGTGAAAGAATTTTTCAAATAGGTGCAGTGGTTCTGGAGATTACCCTCCACGTACAAAATTGCTCTCTCTTTATATATAAGTATAGATGATCAGATATACATAATATATAGCCTATGTCCATCTGGTATAATGTACCTTTCAAACAGTGAAAGAATTTTTCAAATAGGTGCAGTGGTTCTGGAGATTACCCTCCACGTACAAAATCGCTCTCTCTTTATATATAAGTATAGATGATCAGATATACATAATATATAGCCTATGTCCATCTGGTATAATGTACCTTTCAAACAGTGAAAGAATTTTTCAAATAGGTGCAGTGGTTCTGGAGATTACCCTCCATGTACAAAATCTCTCTCTCTTTATATATAAGTATAGATATAAGTGCAAAGATTATGAAAGTGGTCTAATTCATATACTTTTTCATTTCAAGATATTTAAAGGTTTGAGTTTGAACAAACTAAAAAATATTTTTATTCTATATAATAAAATATTTCAGAAAATATTCACGGTTCCATTTTTACGATTTTGCAAAGATTGCTTCAGATTACGGTAATGTAAAGGAATGCAACACGAAGTAACTGATAAACTCATTTTTTTTAGATTCTTGAATTAGGCCACTTTCATTGTCTCTCACACACTGACTTAGACCACTTTCATAATCGCAATTACTTATATACGTTAGGTTGTAGTTTTGTTAGGCTGGAAAGAACACATATTTACTAGTTGTTGCCCAATAATTTACTTCATAAAGTCTCTTTTCAATACTTTATTCATGTTAAAAAATTTTCAGCAAAATCTGCATACAGTGGATCTCTTTCTCGACTGAAAATACTTTTTAAGATACATGTCAATCTTGGATTGGGAGTATGTAGATAAAATTATCTAACTTCATACAGAGCCAAAATTTGAATAATTTCTTATTGTCAAAAATGCTCAACCCAAATAGAACACATTAAAATTGTTGCTTCTAGAACCTAAATTATAATATGTAGTTGCAATGTAATAATAGAAATGACAAGTTATAACTGTGATTTTTTTAAAAGGATTTTTTTTTCTGTTACTGCAATATGAAAGTGATATAGTCAACCACTGAATAATTTTTATTATTCTTTGGAAGTTCAAACTCTCTATCCCCATGAAGCTTACAGGAAACTTGTACATGAAACTATATCCCTTTGTTTAACAAACATTACCTTCTATGAGTAAGACTTTTAGATCCAAGATTTAACATTCATTTACTTTATATAGATTAGGTGGATTTTTAGTAGAAATGTATGAGGCCTATCAACTTAAAATCCGAACTACTGAAGTCAAGTGCACGATTAGAAAAAAAATAACATTCTACATAACATTTCAGCTGGAACCCTGCCAAGTAAGATATGAAAATTTTACTGATTGTGAAACATTTATTTAAAAAGTTTAAGAGTTTTTAGTTAACAAACCTTTATTTTGAATGCTAGAAGAGACTTCATATTCATTGCTACACAATAAAATTTGTAATAACCACTCTGAATCTTAACCACACATTCTTCATTCAGACTCCTATGAAGAATATATAACTATTTTAAAATTACTACAAAAGGCGAGAAAATGCAAAAACAAATATTTAAAGTAAGACAGAAACTTATTTCAAAGAGTTTAATAATTTTTTAGGACAAAGATAATTACGAGGGTAGGCTGAAAAGTAATGCACACATGCTTGTAGAGCGTGAACAAAAAGAAAAAGCGAGATCGGGCAAAAAGAACATTAAAGTACAATTCTTAAGCTTCAAAATCATATATTTGCTTTTCAACATAGTCACCGTTAAGGCTAACACATTTCTCCCAACATGTAACAAGTTTTCTCATTCCGTCACTGAAAAATTCTTCCGACTTTTCTGGAATCCACGACTTGACAGCTGCCTTCACCACATCGTCCGAGGTGTAATGATTACCCTTGAGGTCTCACTTGAGTAGAGAAAAAAAATTTAAATTGCAAGGCGCAAGATCGGGGGAATAAGGAGGGTGTGGAATTGGTTAAAACTTCAGGTTTCACAGAGCCTCTCCAGTCCGACGCTGTTCTCGCCTGTGAGACGGCGTGGTACCCATCGAGTACAGATTTTACGATATCCTAATCATTCTATAATGAAGCAGACACATTCCTTGGATACTCCAATATGGTTTGTGATATGCTTTTGAGTGATTCGTCAGTCATTTTGAATCAAATCGTTGACGAGTTTGCGATGTTCATCGTCTGTGGCAGTGATCGGACGTCCGCTGCGTGTTTCATCAACAATTATGGCTTTTCCAGGCTCGCAACCACAAAATTTTACTACCCATCGATTTACAGTACCCCTATCAACAGCATCGTAACCATAAACAGCCTTTAAACGACAATGAATCTCGGTAGGAGTCACTTTTTCAGCTGTTAAAATTCGATAACAGCGTGCTGTATAACTCGCCATTGACATAGCACTAAAACACGTCTCCATACAACCACTTTTCAAAATACACTGGATGAACACAACGACTTAAAACCTGCGATAAGTATTGAGGGGGAATGTAACTTCCATATGCCACTTGGTGTGGTCTTGAAGGTCATTTCGTTTGCGCTCTACAAGCATGTGTGCATTACTTTTCAGCCTACCCTCGTACTATCAGATCAATTTTTAAAGACATTTAAAATCCATTGTGAAACATGCATGACTGTAAGAAATATGGGAACAGCATCCACCTTTTTTAATTTTTGGTACAAAATAGAATATTTTGGAGGTTTTAAAAGCTAGGTCATGTAAATCATTATTTTATTTTTGTTTAAGCTGTTTCATTCTGCTGTCAAAGAGCTCTTGAAAGATTGTTATTACAATTCTAGATTAAATAAAACAATATTTTCCCACAAAATGATTACAAAATGCAATCAGATTTTAAAACTATATGGGTGTATACTATTGCAAGAATATTGATAAATATGTTAATTAGACAAATTATATATTAACTTAAAAATCCAAGTTAACGATCATTAACAAGAAGATCATACACAAGTAAGAGTATCTATTCTAAATATATATATATAAATAAATATACATCCATGATAGTAACTTAATGAATATATTTTTATAAAATGCCTGAATTCTATTTATACTATCTAAATGTACTTGAATCAATCTTTCTTGAACAAAATAGAAGCATTATAGATATGGTCACTATAAATATGATGAAAAGAAGATAGATGGTTTGCCACCCACATTGGTTGGTGGTTAGCATCACAAGCTTACAAAGACAGGCTTTAGGTTTGAATCCTGACTTAGGTAAGGATGTTCTTGAACAGTCTCCTCATAGGGAGTGTAGAGATATCAGAATTGTATTCCCCATCCCAGCACCTACTTTATGTTACTATGTGCTTTTCCCGCCTTAGAGGGATTTGCAAGGGAGTAGGTTCAATGACCCCAAGGGGCTAAGAGTGTGGTTTGTAATCAGAAGAGAGATGAGACTTAGCCAGCGTATGGCAAGCCGTGTTGGTGTGTGCTCCATGCGAGAAGAGGCACGAGAGCTGCCTGTTGAGATACTTTTAGGGAATCAGCGAGTAGGAACCTGTAGGGCAGGTTGAGGGTTTAAAATAGTGGTTTTAAATATATATTGAAGTTAGAAATTTTATAGATTGAGCTTCCCAGTTTAGAAAATTTAATTAAAATTTTTGTTTTGTTTCGTCAGTTTTGCAAAGTGATTTCTTTCTTAGACGAACAAAACTGTGAATCTTTCAGGAGAATGTAGAGGATTCGTACAGGGAGTGATGCTGATTTACTCACACGATGCTCCCATAATACAGAAACTAACAAATTGGTAGAGTGGATTGGGTAAATGTCAAAAAGACTGCCTGCTGTGAAAAAAAAATAATGAAAAAAAAATATGAATAAAAAATATGAAAAAAAAATATGAAGGGTAATGAAAAAAAAAAAGAAAAAGAAAGAAAGAAAGAGAAGAAATATGTCCTATTAATACGGCTATTAGCAGCTCTTTCTAATTATCATTTAAAGTAAATGCAAAATTACATTATTCTAAATATCTTTTCATATTTTAAATACTTTTAATCATAACAGCATTGAGATATCGTTTATGCCTATAAACAGTCATTAAAAACAGTAAAGGGAACTCTACACATGAACTCTATAAACTCTTCCTTACAAACATGGTTTTCAATGTGTGAGCTACTTCCTTCAAAATTGCAGAGAATCTGTCTAAACAAGTCAATACAGATAAAACTGGGCCAACTATAAGCAAAATTCAATAAAAAGTTTATGGCAAAAATTTAAATCATATAACCATCTGCTAACAGTTCTACTAGTCTAAAAACTAACAATTATTTCTAGTTACTATGAACAACTTGACCAAAAGATATAAGTATGCATATATTGAAAAATCTGGCATGTACATTAGGATAAAAACCACCGAATTAAACACAAAATTAAATTAAGAGTTACTAATGCACATATATTTAACGTTATAATTGCCTGTCATTAAGAAAAAAATACATTTTAGAGATTACTTTAATATCCAGCATTATGGCAAAATAGCAAGAAGATGGCCCACTCTTGAAAGTCCAAAATAACAATGAAATTGCATACATAAAAATTTTATTTACATGAGCTTTAGAACTTGTCTCCCAAAGAAAGTCTATTACAGAAATTAAACATTCTAAAAAGTTTTCATGACTTTTTGTTTCTCCATTACTTTGGATTCTATCTCACCATTCTAGGCTATTAGTTTTGTTTATTAGTTAACTGTTATCGACTTATAAAAAATCTTTAATGCTGTTTTAATAAGGGTGTTCAAACATGGCAGAGAAACATTACAGAAACATATCAAATTGAAAGGTTATCTTCTGTAACAGACTTTCTAATGTGAAGAATACAACATTTACATTAACATGGCAACATGGGCTCCCCTTATACATGAAGTTAGAGTAAAATTATCACATCATGTAATCACAATAATGTAAAGAATGAATGGCACTAAATCTGCACTTCTTTTGTAAAGACAACTAAGATGCTCTACCATGCATCAGTTTGAAAAATACATAACACTTATTTTTATGGCAAAAACTTTTTGTTGAGTCATGTGTATATAAAAAGTATTTGGCATAGGTGTTAGACCTTTAAAATTATGCAAAATCAAAATTTTTGTATCTAAATTTAACTGTCTCTAATTAATTTTTTTTTAAACATCAGTATGTTAACACATTTGATATTATTTCCTATGAGTGGTTATGTTTTATTGTCAATAATAAACTTTGGAAAATATTCTTAAGACTAATTTCTAAAAACTATATATTAATTCTTATCTCTAAACGAGAGCATCATGTACTATACCCTTTTTTGTAGTATAATTTTCCTGATATTTGTAATTTGAAGAATTATGCCAGTCTGAAGAGCTATACCAGTAAATCTGAAACTAGAAGCTATTTTTAAGCTCTGTCATGGACTTCATTATCCTCAGAAAATTCCATGTAATTTTCTGGTGTTACCATCAGGGAACCCTACAAATAACTAATTTTACAAAAGATGAAACATAATATATACTTACTTATTGAGTGAATAATCATGCACAACAACCCAGCAAATTTCATATTTCAAATGCAAGCCAAACAGTCTCTCAACTATGCTGTCTAAGAAATCTCCATTTAGAAATGACATCATACTGATGATTATTGCACCAGCCTTGTGACAGATAGTGACATCAGCAAAATGCATATGTGGTAAATATTTATTATATGATCTTTCAAACAAGGATATATTCTGCCTATAAATAAAGAAAAGAATTTGATTAAAGGCTATTTTTAACATTTAAAAAATTCCATTGTAAGTAAAAACTTAATTGAACTTTAAAAGTTTAATCTGAATATTCTTACAAGTTAATAACATCCAATTTTTCCTAAGACAAAGCTAAATGAAAAAGTAAAGATTCAGAAACAATTAACTGGATAATATCCTAGCATGTTTAGAATGACTTATTTATAATATCTCTATAATCAGCCGGTCTATACAAAAATGAAATAACATTGATCAAATTGACATCAAAATGAAATCGAAGCTGACTTGACAAGGGGGGGGGGGGTGTATTGGTGTACTGCAGCATTAATCTATATATATAAAACAGTTCCATAACTGACTGACAGATAATGCACAGACCAAACTGCTGGACTTGGATTGAACCTAAATGGCTGAAATTTTCCATGGGGATTTTTCTTATAGTGTAGGGGTGCAGTAAGAAAGATTTTTGAAAAATTCTTCTTAAATTTTTTTTAAATTAAATTTTTAAGCTATTTTTGTAACTTTTTTTAATTTTGCATTTAAAATAATAATATGAGGGTTATAAAATTTATATTGAGAAAGATCATAAAAATTCCTCTAAAATGAAATCTTTTTTTGAATCTTTATCTCCATTTTCTGATTTTTGGTGAATTTTTAAAGATTAATTTTTAGAATTTAATTTATTAAATGCTGATCACTTGGTTTCTTTTCTTTTTTGTAATACTTTAAATTAATTTTGCGTCACATGCATAACAATGAAATAAATTGCAAAAAAATATTAAAATACTGTAAAAGATAAAATTTAACCACTAAACTAATAAAGATGGATGTTTTTTAAGAATTTAGTTCAAATTAGTATGTTTTATGGATATTAAACATACAAATTAATTGCATACATTGACCATTGTATTTAATTTGAATATTTTCTTCTACATTATTTTGTCTATAAAAATATCCATTATGATTTTTTTTAAATATATATATATATATATATATATATATTGGCATTAATTGCATATATTGACCATTGTATTTTATTTGAATGTATTCAGTAGCGAAGCACAAGTATTCAGCTAGTAAAAGTATAAAATCAAATTACTACTAAGTAACACTTTAAATACAGTTGATATAAAACTTACTTTTCATCCATTGACTTTAGAAAGTTATATTTAGAAGATACAGATGAAGACACAACTACTGGCATTTTAATTGATTCATTTAGAGTATGACTGAAAGGTTCTGGGGAGGAATATATGTAGATAAATATAATGAAAATAATTGTCCAAAGAATAAATAAAATAGACTGGAAAATAACATGTCATAAATAAATATGAGGATAGAACACAAATGGGTTAAATAAAGAAAAAACTCTGTGAAAAACTTGTTTCTTGTTTTACACCTCCTTACATCTTTAAAATCACTAGAGAAATTATGATTAAGAGTTAATACATAAAAGTACTATTAATAAGTGTAGAAAAAAATGAAAATTTTTTTAAAAAATTATATTTGCTTCTAATCCCAACATTAACAATATTTTGAGGTAATCAATGCTAAAAAACTTAATACAGATGAATGAATGTACAAGAATCAATAATTTTATCAGTCTAAAAATCTCTGACTGAAAACAGATGAAAATAAAAATGCTAGCAAAATTAATTCTGAAATGAAAAGGTCTGTGAGTTTTTAAAATTTAAATAGAGCGATGCATAAGGCGACTCACAGAATCAGCCAATTAAAAATTTTATAATTATTTAACATCATATACATAGTAAAGATAAAACAACTAAACTAAACAATTTAATGCAGTGGTTCCCAACCCGTAGAAGTCTGCAGACCACTAAGCCAGAAAATTGAACCATGTGTGGACCACCCCCAGTGACTTGAGGGGGGGGGACTTTCTGGGGGGTATGGGGGTATAGAATATCCCTCAGGAAAAAGGGATACAGGATTAACATACTCACATTCTAACATATCATATTCTAATAATAAAATAATTATGTTAAACTTTTAAGAAATTTTAATTCAACACCCGATAGTCATCGGATATATCCACCCATCAATTAACACTGATTGCTTTTAAAATCCCCATTCATTTGGCAACTTTTTTATATGTGGGGCCGGACCACTCCCGAGGCTCTTGTGGACTACCTGTGGTCTGCAGACCACCGGTTGGGAATCACTGATTTAAAGAAACAATTGAAATTTTTAAGAAAAAAATTTGTTTTCAAGATACCTTTGTGTAATGGCAAGCACTTAATTTTTCCCAGTGTTTTAAGAGGAAGGGGATGCAATTTCATGCAAGCATGAGCCACATTTTCCTGCTTACAAATTGTCTTCCAACATGTACTGTCTTCCCTCTCATATTCTACTACTAATGTTAAACTTTTCCAAAGCATAGTTTTTGAAATAGATGATACAGAAACTGTATAAATATGATCACTGTTTCCACTAAAAACACAGAGAGAAATAAATGTGAAAAATTAACACATATGAAATTATGATTTAGTCAAAAAATTAAATGTCATAAAAAGTATATAATTCATTTAGCATCCATAAAAACTTCATGTTTTTAGAGAGAAATTCTGTAACATGAATAATACAGAAATTTTACAATTCACATATGAAAAACATTATTAAAAATAGCATCAAAATTATATTAGTTTTCAGATATTTAGCTCACTGTTTTAACAGTATTTTAACACGCTACATACCTTTGCAGTATAAAGTTTGGTAATATGTCTTTTACTATCATTTTTAAAACTTTTCTTGAGTTACTCATCTCAAATTGATGAAGGATAAATTAAGACTGTTAATTTAAAAAAAGGCTTTTTTAATTTTCTGCTATGACTTATGAAATTTTGTTCATTTATTAGGATTTTTTAAATCTTTCTATTCTTTTGACTTTCTTTTAAATTGCTTTTAAAGTTTGCTCTCTTTTATTTCCTTTAATTTAAATTTTTTTATAAAAAGGTCTAATTTCCCCCCTGTTTTTTACCATGTGAGAAAAGACCATTTACATTGAGTGTCCTCATACATAGCTAAGATAGTTAAGAGGGTGTTGGCTCACGCTAATGTGACTCTGATGGGACTGTTTGTATAGTTTAGTTAGGAGAACACTTATCCCAAGTCAAAAATACTCCCATTCATCAGTTTCTGGTCCTGTCAAGTTGGTTGTCTCAACCTTATAGCTTGATTTTCATTTAATCCCCCCCCCCCTTTTTCAAAATTTTTTTGAGGTGGGGGTAGATTTTTTTTTTTTTTTTTTTTTTTTTTAAAGTTTAATAACTTTTTTCTGACATATTTCATATTTCCTTCAGTTAACTAGAATATACATATTCATTAAACTACTACAAAATTTTATTTACAGATTTAAAACTATTTATATAAATTATTATTGCAAAAGTCATTTATGAATTATATGAATATTTATAAATTTTGTTTAATAAATCAAAATTTCATATTATACCCAGCTCACTAAAATTTAATATTAATTAGTAATATGTTAACTCAAACTATAATAATTCATAATTCTGAAATTTTGTAAATGCTTTCTCAAGCTTTTAATATTTACAGGTTATCAACATTATGTATTTTAATATCACATCTATTTATGGGGCTATTAATTATAAGCTTTATAGGACAGAGCCTGCCATGATATGGGTTCAGAATAGCATAATATTTTATGTAATTAGTTATAGTTCTGTTCATTAGTTTACAAACTAGATAGATCCCTTAGAAATGCTTAATTTTGCCTCTCAACACAGTGAGTAATATTATGACTACAACCACTTTTCAATGGGGCACATTTTAAAATAAAACACAAATAAAGTAGAATTTTGTGAAAAATGCAGTGAATTGGAAGAGCAAGAACAGTTTCATTTTCAAGAACAATTTGACTCCATGGTCAGCATTAATTACATCTCAGATCAAGTGATCCTGTTCTATGTCTTTTAAATAGACATACCACACATTTTGATGAATAGCTGCATGATCTATAAGAAACAGAGTCCTTACAGAAAGATTTACTTACTTTCCATTAAGGACTTCCACCAGCTGACACAGACTGACTAAGTAACATTATTTTCTTCCCTATATTTTTAACATGCCTTACACTAGATATTTTCTCAAATGGAATGTGGACCACAATTCCTCAAATAAAGGCAGGAGGGGATGTAAAGAAAGAATTATGTAGGAAATTGAAAATTATGAAAAACTAGCAAATTAAAGCAGATTATGTTGAATTCTACATTTTCTACATTTATACATAATTTATAGGGACCTACTTACAATTGTTTATTCACTTTCATATTACTTTTTCGTTCTGTAAGAAGAATTAGGATATTCCAACTGTTTAAGTCTCAGTTATTATGTGATAAATATTTTTAGCATTATCTATATATATAAATCAGTTCCCTGACTGAAAATGCACAGACCAAACCGCTTGACATAAAGGGCTGAAATTTTGCATGGCAATTCTTCTTATAGTGTAGGGGTGCACTAAGAGAGATTTTTGAAAAATTCTTCTTAGATTTTTTAAAAAATTAAATTTTTAAGCTGTCTTTATAACATTCTTTAAAGGTTACATTTAAAATAATAATCCGAGGATTATAAAATTTATATCACGAGAAAAATCCTAAAAATTCCTTTAAAATGAAATCTTTTTCGAATCTTTACCTCCATTTTCTGATTTTTGGTGAATTTTTAAAGATTAATATTTAGAATTTAATTTATGCTGATCATGTGGTAAAATGCTGATCATGTGGTTTCTTTTCTTTCTGTGATACTTTAAACTAATTTTGCGTCATGTGCATAACAACGAAATAGACAAAAAAAAAAATATTTCTTGCTAATGTGGCAGACGATTGGACATTATCCAAAAAAATATTAAAATACAGCAAAAGAAATGTTTCTCCAACTGTATTTTATTAACTGTACTACATTCTTTAGTATGTTCTATTAGATTTAATTAGAATATTTTCTTCTACATTATTTTGTCTATAAAAATATCCATTACAATTTTTTTATAAATATATCTTTTCGTTTTTTTTTTACATCAATTCATACATTGATCATTGTATTTATTATAAATACAAAAATTTCTGCTTATAAGAATCACGTTTGTTATTACTGTTTTCGATTCTTAAAAGCGGTTGATTCTTATAGCCGAAATTTAGGTTTTTGAACAGGCACACACACACACACCTATATATACATTTATTAGATAATTTACCATAAATACTCTTTAATTTACGTTAATTATCTTTTATTAAAATTATATTTTATAATTTTAAAAATACAACTTAATTTCTACACCTATAAGTAGATACACATAATTATAGTAAGAGAAGGAAAAAATCCAATATTTGTTGCAACATACCTACATAATAGTTTTAACATTTCAACTACAGGAAGGGAGCAAGAAAAAGTTTTCTATGGTATTTTGATGTAATGAAGTTTTCAGGAGGCTGTTTATACCTCTTTCAATACCAATAGTCTCAGACGAAGATTCACCTTCTAGCTTACGTTTCACAATTTGATAACGTGCTGAATCTACTAATGTCAGATTTTCCTAACTGATAGTGGACACTTGCCAAGATTTATGTGTTTTGGGGTCCAGGAATCCATAACCAGTAATGTGGGAGATGGAAAAAAGAGTCTCTGTTTGTCAGTGGACCAAAGTGAAATCAGACCCGGATGGGTAAAGCTGCCCCCGGGTCAAGCTAATAGGGCAGTGTTGTGCTAAAGCGTTTAAGGGGAAACTATTATGTTATGTCTAACAAAGAAAGGTATGCATTTTACGACTGTATTCCATCCCATCTTATCACTCTTTCATTAAAAAAATTTAAGAAAGAACTTCGTGCCTTTTGAGGGTTTAAGTGGCTTTTTTGGAAAAATGAAAGAAAAGCGAACAGTGTAAGCTGATTCTTAAAACCGGTCGATTGATTCTTTAAAGCGAAAATTTTAACATGAAAATAATACATTTGTTTTTGTGATATTGATTCTTATAAACGGTTGATTCTTATAACCACTGATCACTATAAGCGGTGGTTACTGTATATATATATATATATATATATATATATATATATATATATATATATATTGGCATTAATTGCATACATTGACTGTTGTATTTAGTTTGAATGTACTCTGTAATGAAGTACAGGTTTTCAGATAGTTCTCTATATTACTCTTATAGATTGAGGTGAATACAGACATTCTCAAATTTAACCTGGAGTGAAAATGAGATAGTTCTAAAACAGATGAGACTCATTTATTTTTCATCATCTGTTTTAGAAAGCCTCAATAAGAAAGTAGCTTTGCAGTTCGTTCTTCACAACATTTAAATCTCTTGTAGCAACCTAATAACCAACAGATTTCATAAACAAGTACATAACATAGATAAAAAAACTTTTCTGAAGTTTTCACATAAAGAATAACTGAATTTCCTTCCCACCACTTTTGCTATCTGTCAATACCAAGACTTTGATTAGCCTGAAAACTACTCATTTATTTTTCAATGACATTTTAAAAAAAAATAGTTATATGATCATCTGTATTTATATCAATGAAAATAGAAAATTAGAATTAGCTTTATGAGTCATAAGAAAACATTAAATGATACCATAACTGTATTTTATGAAAGTGAAATTAATTTTTTGAATAAATGAAAAAGATATAACTCTCATATTTAAAACATATTTCAAACATGGACACTCATTGGTTATAAACAAAAATAACAGACAAAAATTAGTAATGATGTTATTAAACATACCATAGCATAAAATGGATATAATTTCAACAGTCATTTTTTCATAGTTTTTTAAGATAAGCTATTCCAATGGCATTGCTGACACAAATACACACTTAAATAATAAATAATATAGTAATTGTAAGTGAATCTGAAAATCAGTATATATGCTTGTTTCGGAAGTAAATCTTAACTTAAATAAATTACTCAAAATTATACTGCTGTATAATCAAGATATAAATTTTACAATATGACTAAAATGTAACTTAAGCAACTTTTAACCTAAAAATGTCTGTTTCTTGTTGTAAATAACAACTTTCAGGAATTAAATCAATATCAATTTCAGGCAATAAAGTTTTCATAAAAGCTTCAAAAGATGAATGGAAGGATGTTAGATATTCCTTCACAATTATAAGAACCTGCAAAAGTTTTAAAGCTGTTTACATTTACAACTGAAATAATATATAATTATACTGATAACTTAAATTGTAAGACTATGAATAATATCTTAATATAATTACATATTAATAAACATAAACAAATGGAAATTTCATTTTGATCTGAGTGAGGTAATAATAACATGTATAGACACTGAAAGAAGAAAAAAAGATATTGTGTGTATCTTTTGTCTTTACCTAAAAATTTTATATAAAAGCAAGATTTCAAATATTTATCATTAAAACGTGCATTAAAAGAACCCTGTATTTATTAGATGAGTCATACTTATTAGAAAAGTTTCTCAAGTGACAGTTGTCTTGCATTTAAGAAATTCAAAAAGAAACTCAACCAATTTTGGAGAAAATATATATACATTCCTATATTTCTTGTCACATAAAAATTTCTGTTTCTTAGTTCTTTGAAGTTTCGGCTTTAAAAACCAATTTTTTCCATTTAAAACCCCGATAAATAACATTTTAAAAATACCATTTACATCTTATTTAAAAAAAATAAAAATGTAGAAATATGAAAATTTCTTTACCTACAACTGAGTACTTCTATCTAGAAGAAATTCTTGAACATTTGAAAGTAATCAGTGGGAAAATTTCTACCTCAAGATTAACCCCTTGACATATGAATTTAATGAAATTCGATGAATACTATTCATTTTTCAACTAAACATTTATGTACACTTAAATTTGCATATTTCTCAGAGATGCGAGTGTTTACAATGGCATAAGATACACAATACTTACCAAAGGCATCATTGCATGTCAAGGGGTTAATATAGGACTCAGCAAACCTATTTCAGTGGCAGCAGTCTTAAGTGCTAATATGTTAATAATGCTAATATTTAAGTATATTTACATGTTAATACAAAGACTATGTAATCTTATTATCAAGATGACCATGGGTGAAAAATATATTTTATGTTGGTAGTGATAGTACATTTGGATGTTTTATTTCTATCACCTTTACTTGAATGTTATCATACTTATGTTTATATGTTTCACCAACAAAACTAATTTACCTCTGGAGATGTGGGGTCAAGTGTTCTGGTCTCGTCATTTGACTCGGTTCAAAATTACGGGACCGGTCATTTAGCTAAGTTGGACTCTGACCCTTGTGGTGCTAATTCAAAACAGGAGCTGCCCCTTTCATCCCAATAGCCTATTAGGACCTGGTGAATGGAACCTCCAACCAGGGGGCATTAGCAACTAACAAAACTTTTATTCCTTGTATACTATTTGTTGTTTTACTTGGACCATGCATGAAAGAAGGTATTCTATATTTTGGCACAGCTTATGGTGCACCACACAGTGCCTCTTACCCCAGACCCACGGGACAAGCCCCACATAACCTGGCTGACTGCAGAACCCACAATGTTCACACTGTGGGTTCTGCAGAATTAGGGATAATTCTAAAGAATTTGGGATAAGGGCACTAAGCAAACTCCAGGAGAGGGTAAAGGGATAAATTTTTTTGTCATTACTGGATTATAGCTGACAATGGTAAAATAAGTGGGATGGTACAAAATACAAAGTTCAAGGAAAATGTGAAAAAGCAGCAAGATTTAGGGAGTAGGGAAGCACTAACTAAGATGGAATGACATCTCAACCAAAATTGGGTGCGGTCAATTTGGGAAGGAAAATCACAAACCTGGGATTCAGTACCAAAAACTCAAATTAAATCAAAAGTCACTGGAAACATTCCCCCTAAGTTAAAATGACTCATATTTGTTGAGGTGTAAACCACTTGTAAGTGCTCCTGTCCAACAAACCTTGCCAAAACTGCAACACTATTTAAGTTCAAACTCCCAATTTAAGCAAGAGAAGTTCCCCATATAAAGAGATGAAAATTACTCAATCACTGGTAAGTATGGCTCAAGCATATCAATACATGAATTCTTAGATAAATTGCAACGTTAAATTTTTTTAACTACTTTTGAAAATTCAAATGTAAAAAAAACAGCAATAATAGATGCTTATTCTTTTAGACTTATGAATTCAGACAAATCACAAATTTTAAAGGAAGGACTTTCATAATTTAAATATTTATGAACTATTTTTTTATGTTGAGAGTAAGACAAAAACAATCCTAATAGTTTTGTTAAAATTAATACTTTTCTTAAAAAATCCCAGTATTTCCAACAGTTTTTTCTCCCAGTATTCAGTAGTAGTTCAGGAGTATTTTTTTTTTTAACTTCAAAATGAAATTTCAAATAAATTTTATACTAATATGTTTTTATTACTTAATAAAAAATTAGATTTTTTAAAAATAAATAGGTTTTAAAAAGTGAAAGAATACAAAACTTAGGACAATTAAAGCTTACAGATATGAATTAAATAAAAGAAAATTAATGTCTGAAACAATTTCAATAACCTTCTATTAAAGGAGAGATCTTAATGCTTCAATAGAAGAATGATTTTTGACATTCAGTTTATTTAAAAGCAGTAATGCAGTATGCAACATCTGATGGAGTGTGCTATTAAATTTCAGATGCTTTAAAAGAACAACACATACTATTTACCAACATGCTTATTGCATAGTAGGATAACAACAAAATGGGATACCTTAAATATAATGTCATTCTCTTTACAGTAATAATATTTGCCTTGCAAATATGAACACAACTTTTTAACTTTTGGGTGAACAGCAGCTGTTGTACATAATTTCTCTATAAAATTGGTAACTTCAGATATTAGATCTGCAAAACAGCCTACAAAAAAGATAACAATAAGAAAGCTACTCCAATAAAAATGTGCAAGGAGCAGAAAAAAGTTAACAACTATACACATGGAATGTATGCATTTAATTTACCATATGATTAATATTCATGGATATTTAGGGAGTTTATATGAAGCAAATACACCAGTTGTAAAAGGAACTTAATTATTTAAAAGTCTATGGGTATAAAATAAGTATGTTTTGTTTTATCGTGATTAAAATATGTATTAATTTTTTCTCTTAGATTTATTTCATGTCCTTCAACAGGCTTGAAATTAAAACTGGTTTTTGACATTAATTTCCTATAAAAAAAAAAGGTTATACTAAGTAGTAAAGGTTTACTGATTCTAAATACTTTACACTGCAATAGAAAAGTTTTGAAAAAAGAACAGAACTCCAAGGTTAAGAGCTACAATATGACATAACACTAAGGTATTTTTTCTGATTTCCATGCCTTTCTAATTTAGAAATTGGTCATAAGCCCTAAGTACATTTTTTTAGAAATATTACTAAATAGCAAACTGAATTGCAAGATGGAATTATAAAGTTATATTCATAATGAATTTAAATGTAATTTTCTTTATAAATAAAGTAATATAATTAACTAATATAAATTTATTTAACTAATGTACATGTTAATATATATATTTATATATATTGCCACTTTCTCTCAGACTAATTTTTATATCCTTCAACAGGGATGACAACATGATTATGGCTGATTTTTTACATTAGTTTTCCCAATGGTAAAAATATTTGCAGTAATTTTTTTATTAAGAATAAAGTAAAAACATTTTGAAAATAAAATTAATTTCCTAAGTAACATTAGACTAAAAGAAAACCCTCAACCATATTTTTCTGACTTCCAGGTATGAGTAATTTACAAATTGATTTTAAGCCCTGGAACAATTTTTTTGGAAATACTATTGAATAGCAAAGAATTAAAGTGCAAGATGAAAATATTAAGCTATATTTGTAAAGTGTAGATTAGATAACTTTCTAACTTAAAATTTATATGTAAGTAAATAAATAAAAGTTAACAAATTACAGTTGGCTCCAGAGAAACAGTATTAATATGAATTAAAGTTGACATCATGAGGGTTACATATTTAGGATTTTGATAGTATAAACATTTTGGAAATGTAAATAAATAAATAAAAATTCCATGTTTACTGATAAACACCATCTGAAGTTTCAAAATACTTAGTTTTATTATTTTTTGTTGATTGGGAAATACCTCCTGCATAACATATGACATTTTTCCAAATTCCACAATAATTATGGTTTTAAAAGTTAAGTATCTGTTTGTAATAATGTTTATAGTAATACCATTAAAAAGTACTTTTCTGGATGTGATTTTGATTAATTTTGCTTGCTTGTTAGCCCCTTGACATATGAATTAAATGAAATTTAATGTGACCAAAATATGATTTATTTTTCAATTTAACATTTGTGTAAGTTTAAATCTGCATGCATCTCAGCGACATCCATGTTTACAATGGCATAAAATAAACAGGACGTGTCCAAGATGTCTTTGTATGTCAAGGGGTTAATTTAGTAACACATACACAAACACTGATTTCATGATTATTCATGGATTGCTAACATAAAGGTTAAGAATAGAATCTAAAAACAAAAAAAATTATATTTTCCCTTCTTGTCCCTCAGCTAGAAGTTATCTAGAAGCCTTATCCTTCAACTATAAATGGGGAAGAGTGATTCATTGTTCCTAGTATGATGTTTTGCTTGGAACCAAAGAGAGTCCAAAGTATATTTTACTGATCGCCTCTATTTCTATTATTTTAAAGTCATCAAATGGCTCTAAAATAATTCCAGAGCTCTTTCTTGTTAATAACTGTGCCCTACTTAACACGGCTGACAGATAACATGTCCGATCTTCTGAGTGGTATTTATAGCTATATTCAACCAACATACATCAGAGGGCTCTTGGTTGTGATTATCATTTGAAGATTTTTTTTTTGAGCAAAGAGTATGAAAGAATGTGTCCACATATCATGCAAAAGAGGAAAAAAAACAGATTTTTTCCAGATGTCTATTATGTTCCATTATTCAAAGAATAATATATCCTGGAAGGTTGATTATTATTTGAATTGCCACAGCATGATCCAGTAGAGCTGGAGCTGGAGCATATTCGAAATTTTTTAATCCTAAAGAACCCCTCAGTGCCTGGTTGGATAATTTCGATGGCGAAATTTTTGCAATATTTATGGGCCTTAGAGCTATTGGTGAAATCCCTCACCAAAACATTGTTGTCTTCATTGACTCTCAGGCTGCAATTCAAGCCATTACTGACTATAGTCTATACCCACCAGAACTTGAGTTTGAATGTAAACAGTGTATAAACTCATTTCTTAGTACTGGAAAAGAGGTTGCCTCCAATGGATTCCTAGCCATTGTCGCATTTATGGCAATGAGCAAGCCAACTTGTTGGCTAAGTTGGCTTCGATGCTATATCCCCCTTGTCTCCCAACTCCTCTTCGAAATGTCAAGCGACTTCTCAGAAGCAATATCTGGCACAAAAGAATACTCTTAAAGAGTTAGCTGATGGAAAATCTTGGGCTTGTCTACTTGATAGCCAGAGTCGTGCACAACTTTCCCTCCTCCCCAGAGTCGAAGGAGTGGCGTGTTTCACTGGGCATCACTGGGCATGATTACTTGCAGGCCCATCTATATAGAATTAAACTAGCTGATTCTCCATTCTGTCCACTCTGCAATACTATACACATGACTGGGCAGCATCTTTTCAGTTGCCCCTCCCTACTTGACATTCGCTCTTGTGATGACTTTGGGATTCTGCCCCTCTCTGGAGCCACCTCCCTGTTGTATTGGACTGCAAGATGCCTTTTGTCTGAGAAGACGATGGCGGGCATAATTTAAAAAAAAAATTGAATTAAACTAAGATTGATACTGTAAATATATATTATTAAAATCTCTGAAAAGCTCATTTTGATACAGTGAGTATCGAATAGAATAAAAAAAATCTTTATCATATAAGGGTCAATTTTGAACTATCTCTGCGAAACTAAATATTAATTAATATGGATAATTGGAAATACAGCGTATTCTTAAAATGTTTTCTATCAAACTAATTTTCTACCAAATTAGTTTAATTTAATAAGCAATGATTTGATTATAAATCCTTCTATACTTGAGTAGTTAATTAAAAACCTAAGACAGAGGTTAGTTCATAATTTTCATCAAATCGTTTATTTAGTTAATTTTGTTGTTTTGAATATAACAGAAATAACAAGTTACACAGTAGTGAAATTCATTAATCTTTTGAAAAATAATCACATCAATAAAATACAGTGGTCAATTAAAATACACAATCATAATGTTTTAAGTTAGAATCCCACGTCACCTTTCAAAGCTGCCATGTGTTTCTTCTCAAAGTCATAAAGAGATGAAATGGACAGTTCTGCTCCAAAATGAACAAAGCAATACAGGGATTTTAAAATGCCATGTAAAATCAACAGTTGAACATAATGGCTATAATGGACCCCTAAACAAAATGATTCTTTTATTAATAATTAAATATACAGCAAATTTCAGATGTAAAATAATTTTACTGATTACAAATGAGATACTTCAGTTGATATGACACAAAAAATGAGAATATTTTAGAGAAAATCATAGCTTAGCCATATTATATAACTTAAAGAGTATCTAATTTAACATATACATAACATAAGAATAAATAGTATTTCAAAGTATACTGAACTCCAGATTATCTGAGCTAAAAGAGACATGTGATAGCAAGGGAAACCAGGAAACACTGATAATCTAAATAAGGCCTTGTATAATGTAAAAAATGAAATATTCAGCAGTATGAAATGAAGTGAGTATAGTGTTTTAAACAAGGAGTTTGTTATATAATTATGAAATTTGCATAGAATTAAAGTTTTAACATAGGATTATGCTCTCCATAACGATCCTGCAGAAAGGAAAATTTCAGATACTAAAACTGTTCGTCCACCCGTTCTTGCAAGTTATAATTTTGGCAGCACACCAAACTCAGTCTATCATTTGGACAAGTTAAACAGATAAGTACCAAGATGCATCAAAATTTTGACATACATATATGTATATATATATACACTGCTCAAAACAATTAGGAGAGCACATGGTTTTAACGAAATTACGCAAATACTTACACCGATAAGTAACATAAAATAAATCATCCATAATTTAAAGCCTAGCAGGAAACAGAAAAAGAAAACTTCATATGCAAATCAAAGTTCATGACGTCAAAAACCAGAAAAAGAACATAAGGGTGGAAATCGGGATGTTGCAGAAACATCTGTTTCACTGCCTTAACTGTGAAATTCAATTTCTCAGTTATTCTTTTTGAGAAAAGGTGACATGAAAATGTCTCAACAACATGATTTACCGGAATCCATGGCATGGCGTATTATAAGCAGACTTGAATCCGGGCAAACACAACGTAGTGTCGCGGATGCTGTTGGAGTCGCTAGAAGTGTCGTTGCAAGGCTGTGGAATCGATTCCAAGAAACAGGGAATGTTAGACGTCGACCAGGGCAAGGTTGGCCACGCGCCACTACAGCAACTGATGACCGGTATATACTGTTAACAGCTCGTCAAAACAGAACAGAGAATGCTACTCAGCTGCAAAGACAGTTGCTCTTGGCAACAGGATGAAGGGTATCCAGCCAAACAGTACGTAATAGGCTTCATCAGGGAGGTCTCTATGCACGTAGGCCAATGGTCTGCATTCCATTGACCTCACACCACCATGCGGCCTGAAGATGAGCTGCTGAACATCGAGATTGGGAGCAACAGGATTGGAGCCAAGTGCTGTTTACAAGCGAGTCCCGATTCAGTCTGGAGTGTGACACCCGACGTGTTTTGGTATGGAGGGAAAGGGGCACTCGAAATAACCCCACATTCATTCGTTAAAGGTCACAATACAGACGATCTGGTTTTATGGTATGGGGTGGAATCAGCATAGGTGAACATACGGACCTGCATATCTTTCGGAATGGTACTTTGATGGCCCGAAGGTATGCAGACGAGATACTTCGTCATACCTTACGCTGCAGCCATTGGAGATTCCTTTGTTTTCCAGCATGATAATGCCAGACCGCATACAGCTCGTCTTGTGGAGAACATGCTTGAAGCTGAAACAATACAGCATATGGAATGGCCAGTGTGCTTTCCTGACCTGAATCCAATCGAGCATGTTTGGGACATGCTCGGACAATGCATTGCTGCGAGACTAAGGCCTCCTTTTACTCTCCGAGACTTGGAGATTGCACTTCTTGAGGAGTGGAACAGTATTCCCCAAAGTCTTATCGATAACATCATCGCATCCATGGAAAACAGTTGTGCAGAAGTCTTAGCTGTTCGAGGAGACCACACACCATATTAAAAATCTTGCATCATTTCTAAACAATACTTTTTTTTATCATTTACATGTAACCAAATTGTTGCCCTAAATCATCTTTTCATGTTTTTTCCATATTTTCAAAGAATTAAAGCTTAATTACCAATTTTTTACGTCTTTTTTTCTGAATTGCGCATTGATACACATGTACTATCCATTTTATGCCAATACGTGGGTGTCTCGCACGGTTTTCTTAACTTCTTTGCTTGCTCCCCTAATTTTTTTGAGCAGTGTACATACATACATACATATAAATAGATACATATATACATAAAAAAGAGGTAAGCAATGATAAGTATTCCTACGTTAAAAACCCGCAGTAGTTTCGTTACAAGAGACTACCTGAAATAATTTTTTTTATGCAGGATACATTCTGTACAATCCTCTCTTTAGATGATGGTAATATTTCTTTGAAATAACTCGTTTTTTGAAACTCTTTTATCATGATGCAAATATAATCTGAAAAATTGATGATTGTTTCCCAGATAATTGGAAGTTCAGTACATTTACATTCTGAGGCAGTTCAACAAACACTCAAACACATATCCAGCTCAGCTAAGGAACAACATTATATCTTACCTCCTTCCAATGGAATAATATTTCGATCTCTACAGTTTTTTATCTCTTGATTTAATAAAAAACGTGTTTTGTCTAGAGAAATATCAACTATTTTGAGGTCAGGGGAAAACTGAAACCCATCCCAAGGAAGTAATTTTTGAATGTAATAAATTGTAGCAGTTTCATATACCAATATTAATTCAACATAGTCCTCTGAAAGAAAGAAAAATACATGTGAGCCTAGGCTTAAAATGAAAAATCGAGTAAACATTTCTCATTCCCATTTATGCAGAAAGAACTGAATAAAAAACATAACAGAAGAAATCAAACCTGGGAATTTAACCCCAATTTCTTCATTTTGAAGACGTGGAATGATGTTTACATTAGAATTCTCAAGAAGTGATATATTTTCCTTGTAGCTTGAATCCTGATCATATTTTACATCTTTAAAATCATAATCATTCACATTCTTCTCATGCTGTTTACCTGCAAATAAGAATTTTATCTAAACAATTTATAATTTTATAAAAAGAAACATATAACATTTCAAATTATATATAATACATAAGTATATAGTATGAAAATGTTACATTATAGATCAGTGGTTCTTAACCTTTTTAATAGTTAACATCCCCTTGAATCTGAAAATAACTCGAACTCCCTTGAAAAATGTTTCCATTTTTTATTTAGGAAAAGATATTTATTGCAATATAATTTATTTATTGCATAAAAAAATTAATACATTTACAATACATACTATATTATTACATATAAAACAATATCTACATTTTTAATGTCTATGTTGTTGTTGTTTGTTCATAATTATCCTTTTAAAATGAGGCTCATTTTTTAAAGAGCCACACATAAGTCATCAGACCCATTTAAGCGATTTCTGGCTTTTGTTTTGATGTGAAAAAGTGATGAAAACACATTTCACAAAGGTAAGTGGTGGCAAATTGTAATAGTGTCTCTAATGCTGCTTTTGCTAAATCTGGATAAAGTTCTAACTGCGTACACCAGAACTGTTCTAAGTCCAGTTTTTCAAATTCCATTTCAATACATGCATTAGCTCGTATTGCGATAAGATCATCTTTTGATAAAACATTGTTGTCCATTGAATTTAGGTCAAACAAATATGTATCCATCTATTAATTTTGCTTATATTTCCTGTGGAAAAGTATCCATGAAATGATTCACTCAGTTGATAATTTTCATTAAACATTTAGAACCTTCTCTCACACCCCTGCTTAAGAATCACTGTTATAGATACATGTATCACTTATAAATGAGGTTTTTACTTATGACAAGTCAGTTAGTTATATAATTATTATAAAAGAAAAAAATCTCTAAAAAGCATATTAACACCTATTTTAAAATATTCAAAATTCTTATAATACCAATGCATACCATTGTTTATATAAATGTAGGATAATCTTAACATATTTTATAACAATTTCTTTTCATTTCAATCATATACTTTATGACAGAATAACATTCAACAGTACTAGGATTTTAAAAATATGTCATAACAGCTGTTAATATCATGTAGAATTCAAAGATATGGATAAGTTCTTTCCCCTATAAACTTACAGTTTTTATGAAGATAATGCATGCTCTAGCTACTTCCTTAGATTGTACGATTATGGATTAAATTTTTTAATGCACAGAGTTTCAGAACTGTAACTTTTTTCTGGATGTATTGCATGATAGTTTGTTTGTACAGACAGATACTTTGAGAGGGAGATAGATATAAACAAAATAATAAATCCATGGGTGATGAGATCTAGATGGTATCATGTGCAAATAATGCTAAGACTATCAGTTTAAAGAGTAAAAGAATGAGTTCTGCCAAACATAGTGGTTAAAAGAAAATTGTAGAGGGAAATACACCAAATAAATGGAATAATTTATAGGATAGAAGATAGAAACAATAAATAAAAAGAGCTTACATTTTTATCTGACATAAATATGTTTATCTATATATATATAAAACAGTTCGTAACTGACTGACAGACTGACAGATAACGCACAGACCAAACCACTGGACCTAAAGAGCTGAAATTTTGCAAGGTGATTCTTCCTATAGTATAAGGGTGCACTTAGAAAGATTTTTGAAAAATTATTCTTAGATCTTTTTAAAATTAAATTTTTAAGCTGTTTTTGTAACGTTCTTTAGAGTTTGCAATTAAAATAATAATCCAAGGGTTATAAAATTTATATCATGAGAAAGATCATAAAAATGCCTTTAAAATGAAATCTTTTTCAAATCTTTACCTCCATTTTCTAATTTTTGATGAATTTTTAAAGATAAATTTTTAGAATTTAATTTATTAAATGCTGATCACGTGATTTCTTTTCTTTTTGTGATACTTTAAATTAATTTTGCATCAAGTGCATAACAACGAAATAAATTGACAAAAAAAAATTTTTTTTTCTTTCTAATGCAGCAGACGATGATTGGACATTATCAAAAAAAATATTAAATTACAGTAAAAGAAATGTTCTTCAAACTGTGCTATATTAACTGTACTATATTCTTTACTATGTTCTATTAGATTTAATTTGAATATTTTCTTCTACATTATTTTGTCTATAAAAATATCCATTATGATTTTTTTTATAAATATATATATATATATATTTTTTTCGCATTAATTGCATACATTGACTGTTGTATTTAATTTGAATGTACTCCATAGCAAAGCATGGGTATTCAGCTAGTATAATACATATATATATTGGAAACAAGCACTGTTTGTTTGTCCTAGCTCATGGTTATAAATTATATACCTCTAAAATTTAAATATCTTGAAAATTTTTAAACTAACTTTAGAAGTGTACAGGATTTCCAACTAACAAACTACTTTTGTAAAAAAATAACACACATCACAGTAAAAAATAGAAAAATGAAACATTTTGTTCGATATATATAATAGCAATGCAGACTTACAAGAATTTGTACTTGTTAAGGAATAAAGTGGTGGAGATTCTGCAGCCCACATTGATCCACTCTCCTTTTTCTTTGCATGTAAAAATGAGGATAGTAAATTAAATGATTTAAGATTCTGTGATTTACACGAAAGTTCCTGAGTAACAGTTTTATTTTTTAAATTTTCATATGATGATACTTGACTGGGTAAAGTTTTATCCCTAGCTTCAGAAAAACGTTTTACAGTGCATGAAGAATGATTAATTTGATTTTCTTTTGGAACTGAAGCATTGTTATCAAATATTTCATCAGTTTTTGTGAGATCAAGCTGGGATAATTTGTTTAAAAAGGCCTTTGAAGTGGCAGTCTGCAGAGTTCCAACATCTTTTAATTCTGAATCAGAGATATCACTAATCTTTGAATTTAGCTCATGCAGATCGAGGATGACACTGTTACTAAAAACATGTTGATCAGGAAAATCATTATCATCACCATCATCACTATCTTTAAAATTAAAAAACTTTTCAGCAAACAAATCATCACTACACAGATCTAAAAGACTATCATTAATGTCTTCACTGATATTGAACTTTGATAAAGGAATATTTTTCTTAGAATTAAATAAATTATTGGGAGCTGAAAGTTTATCACTGCTAAAGATCTCAGGTTCAGGTACGGAGTTTTCAGACACAAAGTTCATACATGAAATGCTTGGTTTAGAAACTAATAAGTCTTGTTTGCTTTCAGAGTGTAGAGAGTTTATCTTGTCATATTTTTCAGTTATAGAGCATAGAGATTCACTAACATCAGATGGAGTTGATAGTTTACAGTATTCTCCACTATTTGAAAATTCAGGAGACAAAGGACTTTGGTCAAAATGAGTTGAAAAATTTCTGTCATCAACAAAATCTCCAGTGCTTGGCTTTAAATTATTGCTTTTATAGGAGCAGTCATTAGTTACTTTTAACAATAAATTACTTTTTTTACTGCTCACTGAAAAATGTTCCAAGTTTATATCTTCATCTGGAATCTGAAAGAAAACCATTATTGACTTATGAGTATACATAAATATGTACCTTACACATTTGTTAATTTTTCAAGTATAAAAAAATTTAAACCAAAGTATTTGAATTGACAACACATACAGGAATATCTATTGTAATGAATTAATTCTTAGTGATGTTTCATAAACAGGAGTATCTATTGTTGATCACAAAAAGAAACAGAATTATAGAAGTAATTCATTATTATCCTTGGTAATCACTGAGTACCGATATTAAGCTGAATTGAAAAATTCAGCCAAGATGCCCACAATAAAACAAACAATTTATCATCAAGCTATGTCCAATAATAAATAAGCAGGGAATGAAAATATAAACTTTTATGTCAACATCCTTGGTGTCGAATCTGGGAGATGTAACTCTATCCGTTTTGGAAGTTTTGAATGAAACAAAGATATAGCTCAATGTAGATTTGTAAGCAATTTCTAGATGTTTAGGAAATGCATAAATTTTCACTATATTTTATGAATTAAAAAATAAGATGCTGATATTTTTTTCAATATTTTATTATGAAGTTTTTTATTTGAATTTTATTAAACTTTTCACCTGTCAGTTATCTCTTAGTTATGATGGAGGCTTGAGCATCTGGTCACTGATAATATGCAGGCTGTGCCTGACGTTTCAAGTATTTTCAAGCACAAACATTATCTATTAGGGCAGATTCCCCGATTAAGTTATCAACTTCTTTTTTCTAAATGTCAGGCCTAAACAGATGGGAGAGAAAATTCTTTGCACCCATGACTTTTAAAGCTGGGTCCTAATACAGGGGCTCAGCCTTACACTTCACATTCCTGCTAAAAGTAATTTCATAGTTTGTCACTACTGGGTAGTAAAAACTTTTTTGGTTTTTCTAATATTGTAAAAATTATATAACAATGCAAGGATGACATTTTTTGAAGAGACAATAATAACAATATGTTTGGTATTCGGTTTCAAAATAAAGAATCATTTAAAAGAGATGAAAGAATGATCAACGGATAATTTAATTAGGATGGATAATTTGATCAATGAATAATTTGATTAGTTATACACTGCTTTAGATTCATTTACAATTTAATTGCTAAAAATTTAAAAAACACTTTATTTAATTGATTTCTTAAGTTCCTGTTACCTCTGTAATAATTTAATTCCAAAAGATGATAGAATAAAATATGTTGTTTATGTAGACATTTTGCATATGTAATACAATTCATTATAATAAAATTAATGGGAACTTTTATGCTATCTAGTTTTGTGACAAAATGACATCTACAAGTCAGAGCTGGGCTGAACTACTAATATTTTTTAACATTGTAATATCTTTAACAATTCCATATATTTATCATGCAGAAAGTGATTTGTAATATTATTTTCAAATAAGGTGATGAGTAATAAGTAATAAAGATCATGAAAAATGAAGGTAACAAAACGAATAGATGAGAATCTTCCTTTCAAACCCCACAAAGTATTACTGCAGTCCTATATCATAGAATTTGTCTTTCTTAACATAGAATATGATGAAATGAAGATATAAGTGATATAATGAGGCGAAATTTTATAAAATGTTTGGAAGAAAGTCGATTGAAAATATGGTGATATATTGTTAGGTGTTGAACAAAAAATTTTACTTTTCCATGCAATAAAAGAAAATTAACACTAAAGAATAAAACTTCCATCACTTTTGATAACACCAATTAAACAATTTACAGTCACGTTCATATTTAGCAGGTGCAGTATGACTAAGGAAAGTCTCTTTACTACAGAGAACTATATTATGAGATATCTATGATATTTACCTGATATGCATTTGAAATCCCTAAGATCCTAGCAAAAACACTTTGTTTTGAATTTAGCAGGTGCAGTATGACTAAGGAAAGTCTCTTTACTACAGAGAACTATATTATGAGATATCTATGATATTTACATGATATGCATTTGAAATCCCTAAGATCCTAGCAAAAACACTTTGTTTTGAATTAAATATAAAAATATGCATGAAAAATAAATGAAAAGTTAATTTTTCAAGCAAAAACCTTCTATCCATTTTAATATGCTAAAGACCCAACCAAAAATAGACACAAGTCAGGTTCAATTAGATCAGGGATAAACAAACTGTGGCCCGCAGGTCAAAAATACTAAGTCAAAAGAACCAAGCAAAAGTCACCAAGCTTTTATGTGAGTCCTGAGACAATCCCACTCATTACCAGGCAGGTACTTTTGTAAACATAATTTTGTTTGATTTGTTTGTAAGCATAATTTTGTTAATTTTGGAAATTAATGCCTGAAAAACACAAAACTGTACAAAAATGCACCACCTGCTACTCACGTGGTTCGCATCAATGTATCTTTGTAAGCCATCCCATTTCAAAATGAAATATGCAAAGAACAGACATAGAAATTGGCTTATTGATTCTTACTTAGATGATGTATAAAGAGCAGTATGTAGCAAGTATAAACCTGATTTGTTTAAAATAGTCAAAAGTTTGTCTCAACATCAAAAGTCACAATCATTTTTAACCCTTCAGCGGGTCTGCCAATTTTTGGAACACCAGCAGGCATGTGTGGCACAAAGTGCAACGTCACTTTCGATCTTGATTATTCCTTTTGTAATAAATTTTTTTTTTCAAATTGAAAATAATAATTCTGCATTTTATGATAATATATAAAATGTCGATAATATTTAGATATATTTATAATTAAAGGCCAAAGAATGCATATACAATTGCCTTATTTCAAAACTGTCTGGTTTATTGGATCTACAACTTGCAAATTGATTCCTATTATGTCCAAAAACCTAAAAAACAATGAGATTGTCTATCTTTGTGATGTGTGGGATACTGTGTAATAGCTGCACATTTGATCGACTACATCAACTCCTGCTTTTGTCGTATTGTAATCCAGTATAACCAGTTGCTGGTTTACCAAGTTTAAATCACAACTAACAATGAATGGAAAGGAATACAAGGGTCAGAAAATCAGAACTGCACTAGAAAGGGTGTAGCTATAAATAGGAACTGCTTAGAACATTCAAACCTTACATCTAAAAACAAACCATTCAAAATTACAAAAATGTTGCACTTTGTACATGGGCTCACCCACTGAAGGGTGAAAGATTAAATAAACATTTGAATACATTTAGGTTTTGAATTTTATTTTTTATGTTATTGCATTATGAGGTATAGTGTACTTTGTTGCAACCAACGTAATGTAGTAAACATATGCATGTGGCCCAGAGAAAAAGAGGTTATATATAGCTGAACTAGAATCTTTCTGTGTTCAGTTTAGAGAATATACTACAGTATTATTTAATACATTCAATTTTCAATTTGGTTATTATGCATACAAAGAAACAAATCCAAATTAAGTCACAAATACTATTCAACAAATGTTGAAAAGTTTCAAAATAGCCAGAAAACACGAAATTGATTAAAAGTTATATGTTTGGTCTAATGACAATAAAAATACATTGACTACATCATCTTATTTTTTAAAAAGAAAAACAGCTGCAAGATCAAACTGACCATTGGCAAAATCATTTCTTCAAACTTTTTTTCATACTCTAATAAAAATGTAACATCTTCATTAGTCCCATCATCACACTCACTAAAAAAAAGATAAAATTTAATTATGCAGTTAAATAATTCAGTAATGGAGAAAATAAGTTGGAAATTATAAATAAGTATTGAAATTTTAAATACAATCAGTATAATTACACAATAACAGTGTCTGTACAAGTAAGTTCAACTTTTTGACATTATCCACCATTAAAAAAACTCTAATGGCTGAAATTTTTTCCGATGTATTTACATGAATTTTTCAATAAATTTCAAAAATTGTTTCAGTTCATATTAAATTAGCAATAACTTTCTATTTTATTCAAACAAATAAACAACAACAAGAAAAAGAAATGCAAAGCACTAAAAACAAAGATATAGATAAGGTAGTGAACCAAAGACATTTTCTAAGGATACTATCAAAAACTTTACAGCATTCAATAGCTTGTGATTCCAATAAAAATTATTTTAATGCTAAGAAATAAATCACCTACGCTTTTTTCAACTTTATGATATATCTAATATAACATGAAATCCATTAGCCAATGGCAACTGTAAAAATTACTTAATGTCTGCTTACAAAGTTGTCTCTAGGTCTTCAAGTCTAAGGTTTATTTCTTTTTCAAATATATCTTCCAGTTCCATCAAAGATGTATTTTTTATTATGTCATTCAAAGGGATGTTAATTTTCTTTATATGAAAAGGTATATGTGGAACCTCCAGAAGGCCAAAATGTTCAAAACCTAAAAAAAAAAAAAATTAATATATACTTTCTATTTTGTTGGTAACATTAAAAAACAATACTATTATGTAAATATGTCATGAATTTTAAAGAGTGACAATGTAGCTGAAACCTATTTAAGAACATTTATTAATTAAATAGGTGCATTGAGGTCCTGAATTTAAAAACAAAATCAACATAAAATGATGGTCATGATAGTAAAGATTGTGTTATGCAAACAAGCTATTGACATACCTAAACACTATATATGTAGTTACATTACAGCTTTTGATGCCTTTAAAGAATTTTCAATTTGACTCAAATAGTAAATTTTAATTCATATAGTAGCTAGAATTTCATCTTATAAAACACTTATAAAAAGGAAGAGAGTTTGCTGAAAATGAAATGATTTTGGACAGTTCCAGTAAAACATAGTTAAGTAAATTTTGTCTATATATGTTAAATGTTATTGATTTTTCACACACACATATATAAATCATTTATATATATATAAACAGAATTCCTCTTGATGACCCTTTTAACGATATTTGGAAACAGAAGAAAGGGTATTTACGGCTGGCAGTGGATTCTTGGGTTAAAGAGTTGTAGTCAGACTTGAGCAACATCAAATCCAGTCAAATAATCCAATTGATGAGAATAATATGTTTATTAACTTGTACACATTATTTCCACTACTGATACTTAGTTGGGTAATATTTAATAGAAATATAAAGAGGGATAGTTATTTACATATTTACAACAAATACAGGACAGAGTGCTTAGCATCCTGCTTGTCCCATATCCACAGTGCTAAGACCCTGTTGTTCAACTCTCAAACAAACACAAAAGAAAATTAGTCCTCATGAACAAATATGGTGCTATATATGCCCAGTGACTGCTAGGCACCACACAGACACATGAGTAGTTACATAAGGGAAAAAACTATTAAAAGTAGAGAATTAATAGAATAGAATTGATAACTTATGGGATGTTATATATATATATATATATATATATATATATATATATATTTAAGAATTATAAAATTTTAACAAATTCCTGTAAGTGGCATTATATGGATACCAGCTTGCTATTTGAGGTTTATATACTTAAAACAAAAGTTTTGGTGATTTGACAATTTTAATTTGGTAAGATACAGATACTCTACATCATTTGTTAAAATATTTCATTGTGTTAGCGGAAAATGTGTTAAAAAATAATTTTAAGTAATTGGAATACTTGAAAATTTATCAGATAACTTTGATTAGTAAATACGAATAAAGAAAAGAAATGAAAAAAAACAGCTGAATAGAAAATCAGAATAATTTTCATGTATACTGCACATATTATTTCATGAGAAATATCAGATATTCAAATGATAAACTACATTCATTTTGCTCTTTAAAAATCCAGAAGACTACTGGAACTTCAAATAGTGCAGATATATAGAAACACATTTGAACAGACATTTATAAAATAAATAAATATAATTTAAAAAGTTTAGTTAATTAACATAATGCAAGTAATCTGAAACACTATTATAATAAAAAAAACCTGAGACTTACTATTAACTGATTCATCATGCAGCTCTTGAAGATTTAGTTCTTTAAATTTAACTTCATCAAACAAATTGTCAGACTGTGGAAATATATCTTCGTCTAATATGATACTGCAGATTAGATAAAATTACATTTTATGAGGGCATGTGAGAGAAAAAGATATGACTCTTTTAGCACATTTAGCTCAAACTATTTTCTTTTAAAAACTTAGAGTTTACATTTGATAAATGCTGAAAGCAGTAGCAGAAAAGTATAACCATTGATCATATGTATAACCTATAAGAAATTAAAATTATGATAAGTGAATTTTCATCCATATTATTCTCCATACAGAATAAACTCTTGTCTTGGTTTTAGGATAGTAACTAAACCAGTCAACAAATATTTTCATGACTAGAGCTACCACACGTCTGAAATTAAAAGTATTTTTTCATAATGCACTAGGCACTTGTCTTTTTAACATTTGCACATTTCACATCACAAATTTATTGGCTTCTATATTATGAGAGCACCATATAGGTAATTGAACAACATTTCTTATGAGGGAACAGCTCAAGTACGTCTATACTTTAAGTGGGATTCAATCCTGAGCCTATTGCGTGGAAGCTAGTAATGCCAAGCACTGTGTGATGCAACTGGCATTCAGTTTAAAAGATAAGGTTATTTTATTAAACAAATAATGAAAATTTTACAACCTCCTTAATTTTTTTCAGACTTATAAATGCCTAGTATCAAAGTTTACCAGATTAAAACATAAGAATATGGGTTTCAAGATAGCTCTTGGATTGCTTTGCATAATATAAAATGTATGACTGCTCAAAGTGTATAATCAGACAACCTTATATTTCCCAATTTAAATGACAAGGTTGTTAAACTATATACCTGGGGAGGTCATGAATTTTATAACATACAGAGCAATGCAAGGGGATTCTTGAAACCAATATTGCAATGTATAAAAGCAAGTAATATTTCAAGGGAATTAAAAGTCTGAGTTGGGGTTGTAAAATTTTCCATTATTTGTTTACTAACTGTCAGAACTCAGTTTACTGAAAATCTTATCTTTACATGTAAAACTAATCACTGATTTGTTTGTTTCCCTCTATCTTCTTTTTTTAACACTATTTTCCCAAGTTATTTACATTTACTATTTTTTCTTTCTTTTCTGCTACTTCTACTTTTCTCATAATTGTATTTTCTCTTCTCTGAAATGGACTATGGACAATTTTAGTTATTAACCTTGTATATGCCCATGTGTCATCTGCATAGTAAGAGTGATATAACTCAGTCACTTAGAAGAAATGCTAAGAACTCTAGAAAAGATCATTCAAGTTGACAAATTAATGACTTAGATAAATGTCTATCCTCTTTTTCCCAGAATTAAAAAAAAAATTGAAAAATAGAAGGTTGCTCATTGATAAAACAGCACTGCAGTGAAAATTTAAAAAGGCAATTTTGAACAAGGAAAGGACATGACTGAATTTTATAATACATTATTATAGTTAGCAATGATTACATTATTATAGTTAGCAATGATTTTATGTTATAATTAACAAATTTTGTTTATAATATATTTTCCTAAAGCCAAACTAGATTTAAATTACTGGAACTGATTTTAAACTAAATTTTGTTTTAATTAATATAACCTATATAGATTTTTAGCAACAAAAGTTTCATATGAAACAGACTTAGTTTAAAAATAGAATGGGATGAGCTATTTTTTTTTATCTAAACCCCCCCCCCCCCCAAAAAAAAAAAAGGGTACTACAGTCTCCTGAAAATGCCAAAGGGAAACACTAATGCATAACTCATTTGCTCAAAGAAGAGAGACAAAACCAACTACCCCAAACAGCAACCATGAACCTGCTCATTATAGATTTCCCATAGTCCATAACAAAAAATAATTCCATGGCAAAGACAATAAATTTTTATGAATGATGAAATAAAAATTTAGGTAATTTGACTTATGCAGCTGCACTGCCTTTGGCCTACTCATTAGCTATGTGATGCTGAAAATCCAATAATCAGGTTGAAAAAAATAATTCCATTAAAACGAATTTTAATCACACTACAATTGCTATTTTTAACCTCCCACAAGTTTGGGAAACAGGTATACAAGTTTTTCATCAGTAAATGTCTTTCAATTTAAAACTCCAATAAAGTGGATGATCAAGCATGAGTAAACAGCAAATAATAGCCAGTTGCCAAGAAATGGCGTATTGATAGAGGCATGTTATAATCCACTGGGCATACTGTTGATATACAGTGATTTCCACTTATAAGAATCACATTTGTTATAACTGTTTTTGATTCTTATAAGCGGTTGATTCTTATAGCCAAAATTTAGGTTTTTGGACAGGAACACACACACCTATATATACATATTAGATAATTTACTATAAAATACTCTTTAATTTACTTTAATTATCTTTTATTAAAATTATTTTTATAATTTTAAAAATACAACTTAATTTCTACACCTATATATAAGTAGATACACATGATTATAGTAAGAGAAGAAAAAAATCCAATATTTGTTACAACATACCTGCTTAACAGCTTAACATTTCAACTACAGGAAGAGTGCAAGAAAAAGTTTTCTATGGTAGTTTGACGTAATAAAGTTTTCAGGAGGCTGTTTATACCTCTTTCAATACCAATAGTCTCAGACCAAGATTCACCTTCTAGCTTACGTTTCACGGTTTGATAACGTGCTGAATCTAATAATGTCACGTTTGCCTAAGTGATAGTGGACACATCCCCAAAGATTTATGTGTTTCAGGGTTCAGGAAGCTGCAACCAGGATGTGGGAGGTGGGAAAAAAGAGTCCCTGTCTTTGTTTGTCAGTGGAGAAAAGTGAAATTGGATCCGCATGGGTAGGATGTCCCTGGGTCAAGCTAATAGGACAGTGTTTAGCTAAAGCGTTTAAGGGGAAACTATCATGTTATGTCTAATAAAGAAAGGGGTGCATTTTACGACTGTATTCCATCCCATCTTATCACTCTTTCTTTTAAAACAAATAAAGAAAGAACTTCTTACCTGTTGAGGGTTTAAGTGGCTTTTTTGGAAAAATGAAAGGAAAGCGAAGAGTGTAAACTGATTCTTAAAACCGGTGGATTGATTCTTTAAAGCGAAAATTTTAACATGGAAATAATACATTTGTTTTTGCGATATTGATTCTTATAAACGGTTGATTCTTATAACCACTGATCACTATAAGCATTGGTGACTGTACTTACTATGAATATCTCAAAATTTAAAGAAATGTTCAAATCCAGGTAGGGGAGGAAGATGCCACTGATGCCAGCAATGAGAAGTGTCTTATATGTAATTACAAGATAAAAAGAACTTTTTATATACCATGTTTTTAAAATTTCTGTTGAATCATAAACTTGAAATTCTATGTATTAATAAATACTTAAAAAAAATTTTTTTTGATGAATTATCCCATCAACTTGAAAGAAAATGAAGTTAATTGGGAGTTAATGTTAAGAATTTAACATTTTGTTCCCCTTCTGGCCAATAGATGGCTGCAACAGTCTACATAACAAAATTAACTGAAAATAACTGAAAATTAATTTAATTCTGCTTAAAGATGGCTAAAAGTATTTTAAAAATGCATTGTCATCTTGTTCTGAGCTATTCTAAAAGTTTCAAATGTCTAGCTAGTCGGGAAGTTAGTTAAAAATCGATTGCAAGATTTGTACTTGACAAACACACACGCACAAACAAGAAAGCAAGTTAATAAAAACATGGTAATAAATGTAAAAGGTGAAAAACTCAAGAAGAGAAAGATTTGACATGTAAATAATCCTAGTTTAGTTTGGTTTGGAGCACTACAGAAATTTTTTGATACATGAGGGCTAATTAGACTGGGACCTACTGCTTAAAGCTGATTCCGAATGGCTACAAATGTCTATGCCAAGAGTTTGACTCAAACCCACGGACTCAGGTACCGAATGCCAGTGCCCTAGCCATTCTGCCATCATCTGGCCCAAATGGGGAAATAGGAAACAGTTAATTAGTAAAGAATTCATTTTAAACTAATTGTTTAGCATGAACAACAGACATAAAACATAATTTTCTGAAGAAAAAATATCATAAAACATACTTTTCATCTTCGTGTAGAGGATAGATCTTAGAACAGCATCTTAATATTCTTTCTTCAACTTTCACAGCATCTTTTGATATAAAATCTCTGTCATATTCAACTATAAATAAAAATATAATTACATATAATAGTCCTTGAATAAATCTAGAATAACAGATGATATAATCATAAACTTAAAAAAATAGTTTGCAAATTTGATAGATAAACAAATTCTTATGGAATAAAAGACTGGTAAGTATTAAAAAAATTCAAGAAAATAAAACATTTTAAAATGCATTTGTTACAATCTCTAAATTTTTGAATTGTGAAGAAGGATCTAATCTAATAGACATCCGCATCAACAATGAATAAATATACAAGACTTGATGTTGCTTAAGAATACGTGACTTTTGCTTATTTAACTTTAAAAAAAATTCCTATATTACTCTGTAACAAAAACATATGTAGTATCTATTACTTACATGTTCAACATTATTCCCTTACACTCGTGTTTACTCAGAGTAATATCTGCTATGTACAATTTTTTTAACATGTTCATGGTACATTACATCTATATATAATTTCAAAAAGAATAATAATAAAATATGATAAATATGTTAAATATGACTATTTGATAAAAAAAAAAGTAAGTATAAATATTTTTAAGTAGAATTTTTCTTAGGCTGATATAAATCATATGAAAATTGATAGCATACGAATCATTCAGTAAAAGTTTAGGTAGCATTTATAGTTCAAACAAGCAAAGATTTTTTTTTATCAATGCTAATTTAAAACACGAGACAAAAATAGTAATCAAATTTGATGTCAATATTCTAACCATACAGTCACATTTTTAAAAATCAAAATTATAACTCTTTATGAGATTTTTTAATAATATATTATATTATTATTCCATTAAATTCTATTATGTAGAAGAACTTTTGATTTATCAGCTTTAATATTATTTTATTTTGTTCATGAACAATATACAAAACTGCATGACAATACTATAAAATTTTTAAAATAAAAGTTAAAACAAAAATAAACAAAGGTGCTAAAATAAAATACGAGTAGATGAAGATAAATTATTTAATGGTTAAAAAACTGTGCTGTTAATTATAAAAAGTGTTGCAATTAATTAATAATAAAATTTTTAAAACAATTACATGCATTCTTTCTCTAAAAATCAAATTTGAACTCAACTTTCAAAATATATTGAAATAAATTATATGATAAAGAATTACCACTTGTCCATGGGGTCCAATAAAATTCATCAATTACATCTAATGGATAGCAAACATCACTGAGCAAACAAATACGTTCAGGAATAAGAGCTTCAGATAGGTACTCTTCAAATTTGTTTGAAGCCTAAAAGTTAGCAATAACTTCAAATGAAATTAATATGATACAGAAAAATTTACAACATTAATTTTTTAGATATTTTCTCAAATATGTCTATAACCTTGTCATAAAATGAAATAATTTTAGTATACAGTATTATACAGGGGCTGTTCACACATTTTTTAGACGATGTATATTGTAATCACAAAACAAAATTACATAAAATTCTTGTGTTTTAAATGTTCTATTTGACATCCCTTATTCTGAACTATCTTTCGACACCGCAATTTCCAGGATAATAATGCCTTTTGAAGTGTCAGAAGAGGTATTCTATCCCATTCCTCCTGAACAGCTTTCCAGAGTCCTGTAAGGGTTTGGGGACGACGTTTGGATAATGCAGATTTTAAAAGTCCGAAAGCACAAAAATCCATAGGTGATACATCGGGAGATTTAGTAGGGATATCAGTGAAGGGTATGGCCTTGATACCAGTTTTTTGTTCAATTTCTTTTAGAAAATTTACAGTGGATTTTGATGTGTGCCTGCTAGCTTTGTCCTGATGGAGTCTCACAGATTGATGGCACTGTGGGTAAAGCGATGGTATTTCATTCAGAAAAATTGGCGATAAAATATGTTCCTGATAGTATTTGGAGTTAATCTTGACATTTTTCCACTCTCTTTATTTTTAACTTGCCATTATAAGAAAAACCAGTAACAATCATGAATCCCTTAGAAAAACTTTCTTTCGATTCTTTGAACCATGTACTTAAATTTTTTTCTCCCCAATTATGATAATAAATGGCTCTTTTTTTTTGTTGCAATCATTTAAATACACCCATGATTCATCTATTGGGACAATTGTTTTCCATTTTTCTTTGGATAAGTGTTTCTCATATAGAATTCTGCAGCGTGTCCTGCGTTCAGCGATATGATTTGGAAGAAGACGATACACATTGCGTTTTTTCGCTTTCTTAAGATTTAAATCAACGTTTATCATTTTGTTTACAGTGGACACCGAGAATTTTAATGATTTTGCAACTGTCCTTTGACTAGGGGGATTTTCTTTTAACATTAAACAACGTACCTTTGCAATAGTCGAAGATGTCCGTTTTTTCCTTGGATACTTGTTTGGAATTTTTGTCCCACTTGAGGCTCCAATTTGGCGTTTTTTTTCTTTCTTGTTGACGATATTATCTATCGACGCTTTAAATATCACAAAACCATGACTCTCACATTGTTTTTGGATAACGGAGTATGCATATTTCTCTTCAGAAAGAGCATAAATGTAGCCTTCGAACCACTGCTTGTTAAAAATGCCATTTTGAATAAAAACAAAACTTTCAAGCCGCAGACGATAATTTTGACTTTTAAAAACATAGTACAATTGCAATTATTTCTTTTGCAGCAAACGATTTTTTATTACCGCTTACCAAAATCGTCTAAAAAATGTGTGAACAGCTTCTGTATATTCCTTATTACTATTTAGTAAAATATATTCTTCAGTTTTCCTTAGTTAATTATGTTAAAAATTATGAGAAATAGCCATAAACAATAAGTATGATGTTCTTTTATTATAAAGAAAAAGCTCTATGGCATAAATTACTAATAAATTTCAGAAGAAATAAAACAAATTAAAAACAGGTAATGAGTATATTGAAACTTCCCTTGAAGTTACCAGTTAGTACTAGAAGTAAAAGTAGGTGTAATTCAATTTGAAATAGGTTCAGTTATTCTGCTTAGCAAGACATTTCATAACAGAGTTTACATTGATTATGTGTTTTAGAGTTTAGAAGAGACAGATATTGTATACATTTATATATATTATTTATTTAACCTAACACAATAAAATAGCATGTACAGCCCAAAATCAGGCAGATAAACTGTTAAAAATGAATTTATTTTCATTTGTCCATAAAATTTTATAAAACCTTAGAATAAATTCATCAGTTTTAGCTATAAAACAAATAATTTATAGATGTCTGGGCTCTGTTTTAAGTTTCAACTTAATGATATGAAATAAGCCCATTTTTCAACACTCTTCAATACAGATTAAAAGCCAATTTGAAATGAATGATTTGAAATGGAATAAATTATCTCAAAGAGGTTGCTCTCATTGGTATGCCAGAACTGCGAAACATAAAATTTTCAATCTTCCTGCTCTATAGATACAATTGCTCAAAATTAATTTTGTTATATTCATATGTCAAATTTGAAAATTTAAATAATTTTTGAACATAAGTTATTACTATAAAAAAATACCTCTTCATAATAGTTTATTGCTAGAAACGAACAACAACTCCTTAGAGGATACCAAGAATCAACCTTATTTGAAACAGCCACTAAAGGTAAGAATTACACTATTAGTGACAAATTTAATCAATCAGTATAATTATATTATATTCTAAGATCATGAAGTTCACCTTACAGATAAAATAAAACGAAAAGAAATTTTACGTTAAAATTTATAGATAAAGTTTACTTTGTTAGAAAAATAGATGAAATATAGTCACACATTCACAAAAGAATATCGATAAACTAAATAAATTTTGGGAATCTTAGTGATATAAAATAAGCTAATTTATCTAAAATAATTAAAAAGATCGAAAAATATAAAAAAGGTGACATTACTCTTTTATAATGTAGATTATTCGGTTGGGGATACAATAGGAAAACATTACAGGACATAATTCTGTAACATCCGAACGAAATAAAATCGTCTGCTGTGAAATATCTGCATTGCCATTCGATAATGGAAAATAAACTGCAAAATGTAACTACACCATAATTTTTGCAAGAGAATAAAAAAATAATAATAAATCCTAATATGTATGTGGAGTGTATGCAGTTGCTGAGAATAGATGCGAAAAAATATGCATCTTTATTTAAAAGAAGCAGAGAACACCTTCTAGAGATCAAACATCTTATTTAAAATATAATCAATCATGCTTTTACGCTAATGCTTATTTTTTTCCCCTTGGTACACTTATTTTCTTAACAGGTGCTTAGAATTTAACCGCGTTCAAACGCTTTATTAAAAAAAAATGATGAAACCAATTATGTGCTAAAAAAACGGTAAACTCGTACGGCGGTTTCGCTGACATCATCGCTTTCACGAGATATAGAACTAGAAACCTGCAGGTCCGTGTTCGTTTTTGGGATGCATTTGGTACAGCATGGACTTAAAAAAAGCTTTAGGAAGGACTTTCATGACGTCTTCAGCAGTATGACGTCATAGGGAGACATAGCTATCCTTGCGGCTCTCCGACACCCTGTGCGTGAAAAGCACGTGGGATCGTCCCGAAACCTGTATTTCTTTGATCGGTAGCGGGGTAATTTCGTTAATCTCACGCCATCGCCTTCACGATTACTTGGGGATTGGCGCCAACGCTCTATTTTCAGTTCTTTGAGAAGAGGTCTTTTAGAGTACTTAACCTTTAGAATGAATTTGAGGCGTCTCTAGGGCTACTTTTTGCCAATAATGTGCCAAAAAAACGATAAACCCGTACGGTGAATTCGATGACATCATCGATTTCTCGAGTAACTTTAAACCTGAGCCCTCGTGTTCGTTTTTAGGATACATTTGTCAGAGCATAGTTCTCTAGAATAAAAAAAAGCTTTAGGAAGGACTTTCATGAAGTCTTCAGTGATATGACGTTATATGGTGAGATCGTATCAACCCCTTCTCCTCGAGATTCTAAAAATATTGCAATTTCCAGTATCCTTGCAGCTCTGCGACACCAGACGAGTGTGACGTGCACTTTGGTTCGTCCCGAAAGCTCCGTGTTTCTCTGATCGGCAGCGGGGAAAATCCGTAATTTCGATAATCTGTCGCCACCGTTTTTACGGTTAAAACGGAATCGGCGTCAATACTATATTTTCGGGATTCTGGGCAGAGATCTTTCGGAGTAATGGACATTTTGGACAAATTAAGGGCATCTCTAGTGCTACTTATTACCAGTTAGGTGTCAAAAAACGATAAACCGATATAGCGGACTCGGTGACGTCATGGCTTTTATGAGTAACGTGAAACCTGCGCCCCCTGTGTTCGTTTTTGGGATGCATTTGGCAGAGCATAGTTCTTTAGAACCAAAAAATGCTTTAGGAAGGACTTTCATCAGAAATCTTCAGTGGTATGACGTCATACCACTGAAGATTTCTGGAGAAAGTATCGCCCCGTTCAGCTCAGGATTTTAAAATTCTCGTAAATTCCAGTATCCTTGCAGTCCCTGAGACACCAGAAAAATCTAGGGCACGTTGGTTCGTGCTAAAAGTTCCGTATTTCTTTGATCGGCGGGCGGGAACTCCGTAATTTCGATAATCTGAAGTCAGCGCTTTCACGGTTTAAACGGAATCGGCGTCAACGCTATATTTACCGGTTTCTTGGCAGAGATCTTTTGATGTACACTGAAGAGCCAGAAAACTGGTACACCTGACAAATATCTTGTAGGGCCCCCACGAGCACGCAGATGAGCTGCAACACGAAGTGGCAAGGACTCGACTAATGTCTGAAGATATCCTGGAGGCAATTCACACCATGAATCTAGCAGGGCAGTCCGCAAATCCATAGGAGTGCGAGGGGGTAGATATCTCTTCTGAACAGTCCATTGCAAGGCATCCAAGAAATACTCAATAATGTTCATGTATGGCGATTTAGGTGACCAATGGAAGTGTCTAAAGTCAGACGAGTGATCCTGGAGCCACTCGGTAGCAACTCTCGACGTGTGGGGTGTCGCATTGTCCTGCTGGAATTCTCCAAGTCCGCCAAATGCACAATGGACATGAATGGGTGTAGATGATCGGACAGGATGCTTATGTACCCGTCACCTCTCAGAATCCTCTCTAGACGTATCAGGGACCCCATATCACGCCAACTGCACACACCTCATACCATCACAGAGGCTCCCCAATCTTGAACAGTCCCTTGTTGACATGTACTGTCCATGGATTCATAAGGTTGTCTCCATACTCGTACACGCCCATCCGCCCAATACAATTGGAAACGAGACTCAGGCCAGGCAACATGTGTCCAGTCATCAACAGTACAATGGAGGTGTTGGCGGGCCCAGACGATGCGTAAAGCTTTGTGTCGTGCAGTCAACAACGGTACACAAGTGAGCCTGATGCTCCGAAAGCCCATATCAATTTCGGTCCATTGAACAGTTCGGACGCTGACACTTATTGATGCCCCAGCATTGAAATCCGCAGCAATTTGAGTATGTGTTAACGTGTCTCATTTAAGGATTCTCGTCAGTCGTCGAGAATCCAGTTCTTTCAAGGTATTTTTCCGGCCGCACCACTGTCGGAGATTTGATGTTTTATAGGATACCAGATATTCACGGTAGACTCGTGAAATGGTCGTGCGGGAAAATCCAAATTATATCGCTACCTCGAAGATGCTATGTCCCATCTTTAAAGCGTCGATTATAACACCACGTTGAGTCACATAAAACGTGATAACCTGCCATTGTAGCACTAGGAACCAATCTATCGAATTCGCCAGACACCTGTTGTCTTATATAGGCACTTCCGATCGCATCACGTTACGCTGATTGGTCGCATATCTCCGTTATTTGAATACGCACGTCTGTACCAGTTCTTTTTTTGGTCTTCAGTGTAATAGACCTTTAGGACGAATTAATGGCGTCTCTCGTGCTACTTATTATAGTCATCCTACGGTGAGAAGAATCTTGGGACCAATTTTAACGTTGATGCCCCCCGGAAAGGTCGGTTCTTGAAATGAGGAGTCGGGGATAATCATGAGCATAACCCACAAAAAGTATTTATTTCTCTTTAGGCATTAAGAAAATTATGAAAGTTTTCAGTATTTAAGCTTTAAGAAAACCATCGCATGTTTTGATTTCTATTGAATCATGTAATGAACGCATTTTAAGACTTTTAACTCTGCATCATACTAATAACTATTTTCAGATGTGATGTGAGGGACTTTCAGAAATCCTCGATAAAATTTAGAGTCATATTTACTTTTATATATACTCGATCTTACTAAAATTTATTATCATAAATGCAGATTTCTGGGAATTTGGGATTTTGCAATTGTTGGTTTTTTCTTTTGCCAAAAGAGAAGATTTTTTCGGTAATTTTATTTCAAATTCCCTTTCAATTGTTAACTAGATGTGTATTCTTCTCCATCTGTCTCTTGTAATCACTGCCCTTCCTGAAAGAAACACCTAATCGAGTCTTCCTTGGGGCAAATGCCGATATTTGGTGAAAAGTGGGGATTTTTGGTGACAATTTCCTCCTCACCACATCCTGGGGAAGTGTATGAGAGCCCGTTGACCTTCGCTTTTGTCACTTTCCACCCCTTATGAAAAAAGAACTCTTCCCGAATGAACACTTTCTTAGGGATCTTCTCTCCTGAGGAAACCTATATCACTACTCCCCCCTCCCCCTTAGCTAACTTTTTTCTTATCGATCCTTAAACGCTGATCTCAAAGAAATAGTTAATCTTATTCTTAAAGGTCAGTGGTCTAAAACGTGACTCTTTCCAATATTCAGAGAGTCCTTAAATTGTGGATGAATAAATAATATATCGAGTCAAAACACCAGAAAAGTAATTCGCTGTTCATAAATTTTCCGTAAACATTTCAAGGAAATAAAAATCCCCGGAGTTATTCATTTTTCTATGATTTGACTGCACCTGATGAGGCCCAACATAACAACTGAGGCCCTCCTGGTTGAACTCCCATAGGCGGGGGAGGACAACAGCAGGCAACCACTCCCCACGCACTTGCCCTTTCAGGCACCCGGGTACCCGTTTCTATGATTTTGGAAACGGGTGAGTCATAATGAAAGTCACATAATATTGGAAGTTTCAAGATATTCAGTTTCATCTCTTTCTATTATTGTTTTCTCGCTAGATGTGGATCAGAGAAGGACGTTGCGCAAACACGATTAACGAAAAGAGCTCTCTCTCTCTCTGTCAAAAAAAAAGTTAATTAGGAAATGGTTTCTGCAGTACTCCTTTTCCCCAGCGGATCAGTTAAGGCGGACGTGAACGAGACAGAGGTAACGGTGTGTACCATCCCAGTTCGATACGATGTCACAGGTGTGTGTTCCATTGAGCGGGATTTTTTTTGTTGATAACAAGCGTATGCTTTCTTTCAAGAACTCTCTCGCTCTCTGTCTCTATATTCTTTCGGGGTCGTCAATGTTTAAGTGTTCTATGGGCGAATTTCAAACCCTGTCTGCGGAATGGAAGGCAGATATATACGTTTGCATTCTTTGGTTTAGGCCTGAAACTCATGGAATGCGGGATCCCGTTTGCCCCCCCGCCCTCCCCCCCAAAAAAACGCTTTCGGTCAAAGGAAATAAGTTACTTCGGTGTTATATAACGAAGCAGGCAAGACGATGAAAAGATGTTAAATAACAGGATCGAATTTCTGAGCATTGAGTGATATATATTGTTAAGTATAATTAAAACTCATTGGCCATCTCGTTACCGTGAATTCCACAATGGAATGGGGTCCATTGGAGAACTATTTTTCTGAACTTTAACAATTCGCACAGAATGGATCGACAATCCGTAACGGCACTGGATGAGGGGGCTGTACTGTATGTAATAAGTTACCGCTTTTTTTATTTATCGCCAAATGAAGGTGGTAGATTTCTAATGAGCTCAGTTTGCGACTGCATTCCTTTAAAACCATCACTGACTTACACTTTCATGGCAAATATATAGTGACAATTTGTTTTTCGATGAAATTCGCTAAAAAGTTGTTTTAATTGAATAAAACCGGGGCGACCCCTCCAGTAAACACTTCGCGATCCACAGGTGGGGAACCACTGACCTATATGGTGATCCTATAATACAGAAGCTGAGAAATTTCGTGCCGTGGAGCAGACAAATATCGGATAGATAAGTGCTTACCACGATAGAAAAACAAAAAAAAGTGTTCTAAAATTGATACGAGCTTTTCCATTAATAGTAACTTTAAATGATATGATTACCACCATTTTGATACTATCAACCATTTTGTAAGAAACTTAATAAGTTGTCTATTGTAAAACTGAGAATGGTCGAATTATATGTATCTTATATTAGTACATTTATTTTGTTTCTTTCACTTTTACCTGTTTATAAAATTTCATTTTCTGAAAAAAAATGTACTCGTTACAATCTGCTGAGCAAGGGATCGAACTCCACAAAAAATAGGAATACCCTGTTGAAGATTACTCCAGCGGAACGTCCCTGTTGAAAAAAGGACATTGCAGTGATCAGACTTATAACTGGACACGACTGCCTTAAATATCACCTCTTTCTGTTTGGTGCTCCTTCCAGCTCCAATAGAAAACTTTGTGGGCTTAATGGACCTATGAACAGAGAACACATTCTTCATAGCAAGGCAATCCGCAGCAGATCCAAATGTGAAAGATATTGGGAAGCGCGAAACATTATAGGAAGATAACTTTCGTAGCGAGGACAATTGGCGACCGCCAATCCCAAAACTTTCGCCAACTCCCGAACGGAAGTCGTTAAAAGATAGACGAACACAGATGATTCTAGAGAGAGGATATTAGTTAACACTGGCGCGTCACCTGTGTATACTTTACGAATGCTAAAGAGGGCATTTTAGAATGTGAAAGAGGGTGTTAGTTATAAATAATAATTGTCTTTAATATCCTGTGTTTGCATTGTGGTGTATGTACAATAAAATGTGGTTGTTTTAGAGCCAGAAGTTGTTCTTTGAGTCCTGGGTCCTTGATGCCTAGGTACAGTGGCGCACCCAGGGGGGGGGGCAGGGCCCCTCACCCCCTAAAAATAGAAATTGCATTATGAATATTGATTTTGCATTATATTTTTATCCGTTCATTTTGCCCCCCCCCCCCCCCCCAAGAAAAAATCCTGGGTGCGCCACTACCTAGGTAACAGAAACTGGATGTAGTGAAACACAGCACTTGTACTGGTGGGGCCCGTGAAGAACGGCAGAAAGAGATCGAGACTGAAAGTTGTACTGTATTCAAGTTTACTTGTTCTTTTACATACTTGTTTCTGTCTAATCCTTGATATTGGAAATTTGAAAAAGAAAATCTCCAATCTGCTGAGATTTTAAAACTTTTCTGGAGTCAACAGGGGCGACAATTCTCCTCCATTAGACAGTGATCTCGATCATTTATTAAAATTCTATGAACTTCGTCACTTCATTTCAAAAGCGAATAGAGAAATTTCAGTCTCTTTCTCACATATTAAATCGTACTTGACTTTCAAGAGGCATCTCCACTAGAAATTGTGACTTGACAGTTCCACTCGCGGTGCTTACTGTAACAAAAAAGTTTGAGATAGTCTCTTCTAAAGAAACTACCGCGGGTTATTAACGTAGGATTCCTTATTGTTGGTTACCTCTTTTGTATGTATATATGTATGTATGTGTTATGCATATATGTATCTATATATATGTACGTATGTATATATATACATATATGTATGTCAAAAATTTTACGCATTTTGGTACTTTTCTGTTTAACTGCTTACTGCTTATCCAAGCTACACAGACTGGGTTTGGCGCGCTGCAAAAATTATAACTCGCTACGCAGGACATCTGAAATTTTGCTTTCCGGAGGACCGTTATGGAGGAACGTAATCCTACGTTAAAAAAAGAGTTGCATTTTCTGAATGCACCCTCTCTATAATGAAATTTACGCGCACCGATGAAAATTAGTGAATTCTAGCACAATTGTCTTACGCTGTGATCTGAAAACTAAAATTACGCACGTAAGTCTGGAAGGTTCATGGCACAGCATTATTAGTAGAATAACGCATACAGGGCCAGAGGAATCGATTTGGCGATATTGGTCTAATGGACGACGAAAGCTCAAATTTAGACTCCCCATTCTCACGCGCAGCTATATATAGTCTCATATTTAGCCACATCCAGTGGCAGCTCGTGCCTAGAGGTTGCAGATTTGCGCCCCCCCCCCCCACACACACAGGGAAAAAATATATAAAGTTAATTTATTTTGATAATCTATTAAAGGTATTTCACAATGCAATGCAACACCTTATTAAAATTTAAAATATCCACAAAAACATTTGCTTATTTTGCCGTTATTAAGCTGTAAATGAACGTTAAAAGGGCTGAACTGCATGCAGCTGCTAATACTGAAAGGCGTTCTTCAGTTCCAAGACAGGATAAAGAATTTCCCACTCCACCTTCACGCTTTTCCTACAAGAAATTATACAGTCAAACCCCGTTAAAGCGAACCCGGTATATAACGAACTCACGGATATAATGAACAAAAATTTTGGTTCCGCCGTTTTCCTATTGTACGTAATGTAATTAGTATTGTGTCAGTTTAATGTAATCGTTTTTAGTCGATTTAATTCATTAATGATCATTTTTAATAGATTTTATCATTTTTTTAATATATCATTAATGAATATACATTAAAACTAATGAGTTATACATTTTGTGAACTCTAGCATTTTTCTTAACGGTTCGGATATAGCGAATCACGGGATAAAGCGAACAAAACCTTTGGTCCCTTGAAGTTCGTTATAATGGGGTTCGACTGTAATTGGTCCAGAGAAGCACTTTTAGCACGATTCGGGGTGATTTTTTTTCTGGCATGAAAATACTATGAATTCCGTACTGGTTTCCTCAGATCTCTAAACCAAAATTAACTAAATAATTTAAAAAATAATAGGTTAAAAATTTTAATTAATGAAGCATAAATAGACTTCTTGGTCCCGAGGCAGCCTATCTGTAGCACGTCGGCTTTCAGCACTGAGGGTGCTCGGATCGAATCCCGACAAGCGTCTGGGCAGGATATGGGCACGTTAAATCCGTAGACCGGAAAGTCTTTCTATGAGGTCAGTAGGTGGGGAAGGTATGACCCCCCTCCAGATGTCGTCCCTGGGGGGGGGGGGTGGTGGCTCAGTCAAAATTGTGGTGGCACCTTGCCAAGTCGGACTCCGACCCTTATGGTGCTATTGTAAACTAGATCTGCACTTCTCTGCCTGAAACCTACATGGACCTGATCTGGAACTTCCAGTAAGTGGGAATTAGGAACAACAATAACAGACTTCTTAAAAAGTATTCATAAAAACTTTTTGTGGTCCTAAAAAGTTGACATAAAAGCGAAAATACTGCGACACAGTTTTGCAACGAATAATTTAGAAAGCAGAAATGACTCGAGCTATTTGTGAGAAAACCTTTTATTTATACCATTAAATCGTTCATTGCGGGAAAACTTTCTTCCACATTCTAAATTCGCTAAGCTAATTCACGGTTCATTAACCAGCGGCAAGTGGCACTTATGTTTGTCACCTTATCTGAATATTTTTCTTCATAGATCATTCTTTCAAGGTACGCGGGGAACATTGTTCATTTCTTTTATTTTTAAAAATATAGCAGTATTTTCATTTTAAACAGGTGACATTTCATACCGCAAAAAATTATAATCTACATGAAAAAATGAAGCAATTTTGTAACTAAAGAAAGTACATTGCATGCCTGTGAAAGCCGTGGCTGGGTAGGTGTGAGGGGGTATGTCACGGTTTACAGGCTATTGAATAAAATGTACAATATAGGACCATTTAGTTATCATTACATTTATTTTGAATCATTACACAACGTAAAATAGTTTTTGTACGTTCATATCCTATACTACCTTAATAATAAAAGGAAATTAAAAACAAACTAATGCTTTTTAAAGGATTCACAGTTTATTGAGGAGTCATTTCCAGTAGTCTCAAAATGTAATGGTTTGGTTTGGAGCGCTACGATCATGTTTTGCCACACGAGGGCTAATTAGACCGGGACCTACTACTGCTTAAAGCCGATTCCGAACGGCTACAAGCATCCATGCCAATAGTGGGATTCGAACCCACAGACTATGGTACCGAAAGCCAGGGCCCTCGTCATTCGACCATCATCCGGCCAAAATGTAATGAAATGCACATCTCAAAATACAGTCTCAAATGCTTACCCTGGGTTCGATTTCTGGACAAAGCAGGGATGCTTTCACGTTGAACCGTCATAAGTAACGCTGTTTCAAATACTTATTGCTTTTAGTGACATATTAGAACTTGATTTGAGTTGCTAGTAATGCGTTACAGGTTTACGGTCCCTCTAAAATTGACTATACACGTTTTCGGCCGAGTCGTCTCAGTGTCTGCTTCAATGTTCGATACCCACTTGTTTTCTTCCGCTTGCTAAGTTTTTGTTTTTCTTCCGGGCCTTTTCGCGTTCCGCGCCAACACATTAAGTTCGTCATCGTTCAGCCCTGTTCTGGTTGCGCTTTGCTTACTGCAACGTCACCCGTTTTCTTTTTGTTTGTTTTGCATTGTAAGTGTTTCCTCTATGGTTGAAACTACAGATTCTCTTCCATATTCAACCAACCTCTCCCCGTCAGTTCCACATGGGATCATTTCAGGTGAATTGGTAAATACACATTGTTCCCAATGTGAAAAATAGCGAAAATATTCGCAGAGTGAATGTTAAAAATTGGCTTTAGGATAAGTGCCTGTCGCTTTAAAAAAAACTTTTAATCCCATCTCTCCACTTCCATTGTGTAGTAGTTAGCGTGCAAAGCCCTAATCATGCTCAAACGTCTAAGCTTATGCTTGAATCCTGGACATTTATGGGCTGTATCCTTATAAGAATGTTGATTCTCCATTGGGTGCTTCCATAATAAAGTACCTCCTCCCCCATTCCAAAAAAATCCCAGCGTATATGGCCAAATGTCCTTGAGACAAGTGACATCCGATACACACACACACACACACACACACACACATATATATATATATATATATATACAGGGTGATTTTTATTAGACTGACACTACTCAGATCCACCTATAGCACGATCTATCAACCAGAATTCCACCAAAATTGATAGAGGGACTAAGGATGATATGGGCAAGAGTTTCCATGAAGAAGAAAAAAATAGTTTCAAATGTCGCCGATAAGGGAAGATATGACGCTGTTGTTGTCGGCGCACCCGAGAATTTGCATAAAACGCAAGTAAAACATCACAATGCAAATTCATGAGTACGTAGTCAACAGAAGCGCCAGTATTGTGGGCTATAAAGATTTGTGCGGAATCTGTTGCACCATCGCTTTACAGAAGAAAAGGTAATCAGTCGCTTTTTCCCACTTGCTTGGCCACCTCGCTCCCCGGACCTAACCTATGTGACTTTTTTCTGTGGAGTTATTTAAAGTCCAAGGTGTATCTTGGTGAATTCCGGATGATAGATCTCGCTACAGGTGGCTCTGAGTAGTGTCAGTTTAATAAATATCACTCTGTGTATATACATATATATATATATATATATATATATATATATATATATATATATGTATATATATATATATATATATATATATATATATATATATATATATATATATAAAGATTTAGCAGCCCCGATTGTACGGTGTCTAGCGTGTCAAGCTACCAAAGTGTGAACGCGGCTTTGAATCTCAGCCAGAGCATGGACATTCCTCTGCTGTCCCCCTGTCTATAAGCTTTGATCAAATGAAAACGAGCCAAGAGGCCCAAAAGTAAGCTGATGTAGAACGTTGTTGAATAGAAATTTGTGACCCTAGCTGCAGTATGCTTGTGCATATGAGTATACCATTTGCTACGGAGCAGTAAATACTATAATGTGTATAGTATTTACTACTGCGAAAGGAGAACGAATGGCAAATAACAATACTGCCATTGGTTCGTGCAACAATAAAGTTTCGATGTGAGCAGTATTCGTTTTTATATGGGTGCTGTTACAGTTTGCAATCTGTTATTATTGAGCACTCTCCTTATTGACCCACAGAATTCATATCAAATGTAATTAAATAGATTATGGCGAGTGTTGTTTAAAAACAATATGACTTTTAAAATTTAACTGGCGAATTTGAATAAAATTTTTGCGCCATTGCAAACACTATGATGTCTAACTTTGCCACGGTATTTGCAATTTTGTTCATACATATTTATATCTACATATTTTATAGGAATAACTGGCAATTTTGAGGGGGAAAAAGAATGTTTGGCACTAAATAACTCTTCAGTTTCTCTCTTTAGATCTAAAGCAGGCAGATATATTTTAAAATGAGTGAAATTTATTACAAAATAATGAATTTCAAAGATATCTCGCAACAACTCTCCCACAAATTTCCAAGAGCACAGCACGTTCAGACAACGAGCTATCAGCTAACGCACAGTTTTTTGACAGAAAACAAGGTCAAAGTCAAGGTAGTAGGGTTTACGGAGTTCCTAGCAATGCGAAGCATTGAACTCCTTTCACCTCCGAACGGATAATGAATTAATAAACTTATAGTAATTTTCCGAAGTAAACGAGTTGCCAAACACGAATTTAGAAAAATCTCACGGCTACCACCTGGATCCGTAATCGGTCCTAGCTTTGGTCTGCGAAGAAAATTCCGTTTCCCCATAGAGCAAGGGTAAACTGATAACTGTGTGCCAAAGAGCAGATACCTTGACGATGACTTTTGCTAAAATGAAGCGGAATGACCTCTTCCAATCATGAGATTGAGTATTGGACCACTGGCTCCATTTAGAGGCAGGGCAGGGAACCAAAATCGCTTTGGCAAAAGGGAGGTTTTGCAGTATCAAAGCAATTATGTTAAGATAAAAGAGGGAACTCAAGGATTTAAACTTGATAGATGTGGAGCCTAGCTTCGTAAGGAGAAGGGTCGACCAACGCGTGCCCAATTTCACGGGTGTTTGCAGTATGACGTGAAAGGGAAATTAAAATTTGGATTAAGAAGCTGAAGCAGGCTTGGTCAGCTAATCATAAGCATTCACAGTCTCCTACGCTTCTTAGATGTGAACAGAAAACAAGTAATCAGAATGAAGCCCAAAATTCAAACAATGAAATATTTACTTTAATATGTATGTACAAGAAGAAAAGAAAGTGGGTCAATTAATTTCTTAGTAACCATAGCCTCCGTAAGCGGGTCCTCCATAGCCGTAACCTGCATATCCTAATCCATTTCCGTATACCTCTCCTGCAAGCCCATATCCACCGTGTCCGAGCCCTAATCCTCCAGCGTAAGGCGCATCAGAGATCATCTTGACGGCGGCTGGGTTCTGGTTGGCGGTTCCTGGCTCGTTGGTCTTGACCTGGGCCCTGAATCCGGCGTGGTCGGCGACGTAGTCTACTTGCCTCTTGACACCCCTGTCATCGGTGAATCCGTAGCTTCCCTTCACGGCGTGTCCACCATCACCAGTTTCTTGCCTGTACTGTTCGCCATGTTTGTCTTTGATATCGTATCCGAACTTATAGGGCTGGGGGGCATGGTGGTGCAGTGGTTCATGAACCTGATACAGGAAGAAAATATCAGAGAATTTAGCCTGATACCATAACACAGAGTGCTCGTTTATGCAAGAATCTCATAGCGTATTTACCTAAAGTTTAATTCTAATGTCTTGTTAAGATGTTGCTCTTTACTGATACATAATTCGATATGAGAATAAAAATGTTGAAACTACGATAAAATGGTAGTGATTTAAAAGTTTTCTCCTCGATTGTTTACTTTACGGGGGTCCGGGACACATTTTGAAAAAAAATTTATTTATTGAGTTAAAATTTTTAATTTTTTTGTGATGGTTAACCATATAATTTGTAAACAAAATCACATCATAAAACTTCTCAAAAAGTGTTTTAAAAATTTAAAAATTTAAAATTTTTAATAAAAGTGGGGTAATTTAAAATCGTTATAACTCGAAATATTATTTGTCGAATTTCAAAATTTTTTCATTTAATTAAACAGAAATATTTAAGTTTTAATTTTGATTCACCATTTTTTAAAATATTAATTTTTAAAAAAATTAAAAATATTTAGATTAAAAATTGCGGAAAAAATTATGTAACTAATTTTTAAAAAATCATATTTTCAAAAGTAAATATTTTTTTCAAATTTGCTGAATCAAAATTAAAGTAAAATAGTTGAAAAAGACATGTTACAAGTTTCAACCATATATCTTTAACGGTTCTTGACGACTTATAACAATTTAAAGACGAGAAATTGGGAAAAAACCTATCATGCAGCAAAACGCACTTACAGGTTTAAACAACGATTGGCTACTATTAGAATGTTGCAAAAAAAAAAAAAATAATTTCTCCTGTTCTAATTAAGATAGAAACATGATTTAAACGTCATTTGAAGCGCAAAAGAACACAGAAATTTTTAATGCAATAAATTTTTTTCTAAAATTCGAACAATTTTATGTCCTCGACCCCCTTACGTTTATTTATTTAAAAAAAAATTATTTCCTTGTAGACGTTATACAAAGTTTCGAAGATTATCGAGAAAAGTTTTGACCAGTATTTTTGTGAAAGGTGACGCTTCCCAAAATCCATATCCTTTTTTAATTCTCAAATTCCTTTCAGTCATGTAAAATAATGTACTTAAATATATCCTTAATCCTTGTAAAATTTCATCTGTCGAATATCATGTCATCTCTAATGCGAAACAAAATTAGTTCAGTTTCATTCATCCGTGAGTGTTGATTTGTTTCTCAGACAGTAAAGGAGAAATTCCTTTCATGTTGTCAATATTTTTATCACTAAATGGCTGAAGTACCCGGCGTTGCCTAGGATTTTAAGAATGCTTGTTTACCAAAATAAATTTAATAATTGCAAGATAAAAAAGAACTTTTTATATACCATGTTTTTAAATTTTCTGTTGAATCATATAAACTTGACAATTCTATGTATTAATAAATACTTTTTAAAATTTTTTGATGAATTATTCCATAAACTTGAAAGAAAATGAAGTTAATTGGAAGTTAACTTGCGTTTAACTTTTCGCTCCCGTCCCGGCCGATAGATGGCTGCACCAGTCTAAAAAACAAAATTAACTGAAAAATAGTTCAATTCTGCTTAAAGATGGCTAAAAGTATTAAAATAATGCATTGCCATCGTGTTCTGAGCTATTCTAAAAGTTTCAAATGTCTAGCTAGTCGGGAAGTTAGTTAAAAATCGATTACAAGATTTGTACCGGATAAACACACACACAAACAAACAAACAAGAAAGCGATTTAATAAAAACATGGTAAAAATTTAGCACAGTATAAATAACATAGTTTAAAAAAGCAAGCGGAATGTTATACATATCAATAGAATGAAAACAAAATATATATATAAATTTATAATAAACTCCCCAGAATTCAGATAGATTCAGTCTTTCATCATTGCAGCAAAAAAAAAAAAAAAAAAGGCTGAAGGTACAGGTTTAGCAGGTTTAGCCAATAGAACCATGAAATGACTGCAGCATTGCCGCTTAAAAAAATGAAGTGTTTGATTGAGGGACTGCAAAGCATTCAACTCCTCTCCTTATTAAACTCCTCACAATTTAGGTAGATTCAGCCTTTACAATAGAACCGTTGCCCGAAAACTGACTATGAAAACTTAATAGTCAAAAATCGCAAATTTTCTTAAATTTTACAAATTTTATATTCATGTAATAGTATTTTACCATATTGTAACATATGATAATACGGTGATACTAAACAAGTCAATGTAACCCCCCCCACCCCTCGCAAAATTTTCTTACTCATAATTTACTTAAACGACATTATTCTGAACGTAGCACAATTTAATCAAGTGATAATTAAATTTTCATTAAAAAGTGAAAAAATAAAATAATAATTACAAGATAAAAGAACTTTTTATATACCATGTTTTTAAGTTTTCTGTTGGATCATATAAACTTAACAATTCTATGTATTAAAAAATGCTTAAAAAATTTTTTTTTTGATGAATTATCCCATCAACTTGAAAGAAAATAAAGTTAATTGGAAGTTAACTTGCGTTTCACTTTTAGTTCCCGTCCCGGTCGATAGATGGCTGCACCAGTCTACAAAACAAAATTAACTGTAAATGAATTTAATTCTGCTTAAAGACGGCTAAAAGTATTAAAAAATGCATTGTCATCATCTTCTGAGCTATTCTAAATGTTCCAAATGTCTAGCTAGTCGGTAAGTTAGTTAAAAATCGATTGCCAGATTTGTAAGGGACAAACACACACACAAACAAACAAGAAAACAAGTTAATAAAAACATGGTAATAAAAAATACGCTTTAAAGGCTTCACACTAGTCAGACTTTTACCAATGCTGAGAAATTTGCCAAAATGCACAAATGTATTGAGGAGGAATTACTCATATAAACAATTCAATGGTTCGCAATAAGAATAATAAGGCTATTATAGCAATAAAAAAGTTCTTATTACTTATTAAGTGAACTTTTCGTAACAGATTAAGACTTCAAAGTAAAACTTTGTGATAGCGGAAATGAAATTATTTGTCATTAATGTCTACTCACCAATGGAAGGTTAGCAGCAGCAATGCCAAATACAGCAACCAAAGAAATAACCTAGACGGAAGAAACATGAAACCATAATTTATAAATATAGAAAAAAATGAATTAAATAATTTAGCTTAGGAGAAAAAAATTGTTTCAGGAATAATTAATGTTTAAATGGTTAATTGCAACTTATACTACAGAGGCTGTTCAAACATTTTTCAGACGATGTATATTGTATTCACAAAACTAAATTACATAAAATTCTTGTGTTTTAAATGTTCTATTTGACATCCCTTATTCTGAACTATCTTTCGACACCGTAATTTCCAGGATAATAATACCTTTTGAAGTGTCAGAAGAGGTATTCTATCCCATTCCTCCTGAACAGCTTTCCAGAGTCCTGTAAGGGTTTTGGGACGACGTTTGGATAATGCAGATTTTAAAAGTCCGAAAGCACAAAAATCCATAGGTGATACATCGGGAGATTTAGTAGAGATATCAGTGAAGGGTATGGCCTTGATACCAGTTTTTTGTTCCATTTCTTTTAGGAAATTTATAGTGGATTTTGATGTGTGACTGCTAGCTTTGTCCCGATGGAGTCTCACAGATTGATGGCACTGTGGGTAAAGCGATGGTATTTCATTCAGAAAAATTGGCGATAAAATATGTTCCTGATAGTATTTGGAGTTAATCTTGACATTTTTTTCCACTCTCTTTATTTTTAACTTGCCATTATAAGAAAAACCAGCAACAATCATGAATCCCTTAGAAAAACTTTCTTTCGATTCTTTGAACCATGTACTTAAATTTTTTTCTCCCCTTTTATGATAATAAATGGCTCTTTTTTTGCTGCAATCATTTAAATACACCCATGATTCATCTATTGTGACAATTGTTTTCCATTTTTCTTTGGATAAGTGTTTCTCATATAGAATTCTGCAGCGTGTCCTGCGTTCAGCGATATGATTTGGAAGAAGACGATGTACATTGCGTTTTTTCGCTTAAGATTTAAATCAACGTTTATCATTTTGTTTACAGTGGACACCGAGCATTTTAATGATTTTGCAACTGTCCTTTGACTAGGGGGATTTTCTTTTAACATTAAACAACGGACCTTTGCAATAGTCCAAGATGTCCGTTTTTTCCTTGGATACTTGTTTGGAATTTTTGTCCCACTTGAGGCTCCAATTTGACGTTTTTTTCTTTTCTTGTTGACGATATTACCTATCGACGCTTTAGATATCACAAAACCCTGACTCTCACATTGTTTTTGGCTAACGGAGTATGCATATTTCTCTTCGGAAAGAGCATAAATGTAGCCTTCGAACCACTGCTTTGTTAAAAACGCCATTTTGAATAAAAACAAAACTTTCAAGCCGCAGACGATAATTTTGACTTTTAAAAACATAGTACAATTGCAATTATTTCTTTTGCAGCAAACGATTTTTTATTACAGATTACCAAAATCGTCTAAAAAATGTGCGAACAGCCTCTGTATAAATTAGCCTTCCATCGTCAGATTTGGCACTTATACAAAGGCAGGAATCTCTATCTTACCCAGGGTTGGAATAGGCAATGATCGAAAATCTTATAAGGTCACCCCCATTTTACAAAAATCATGGGTGCAATCTGCCATCCCGTGGGTTTAGGTTCGAATCCCGGCCAAGACATGTATGTTCCTGTACTTGAACTTTGATATGGAGAAACGTCGGATCACCCCACTGGGTGCTCCCTTAACGAAGTAGTCAATAAGTATTGTGGCATATGAGAGGGAATGTTCTCAGAGTAGATGTCTACCACATTAAAAAAAAGAAGAATGAACACACACATACACAAAAAAAACAAACAAACAGCGTTTTCAAACAGTCTGAATTTTAAATCACAAATCCTCTTTCCGCTGAGAGTTGGTTTGACAGCAATTTTCTGTACCCAGTTCAAATTCCCGATTTTGAATTTTTGTCTCATCAATACGTTTGTGAATCGTTGTATGTTGAAGAGCCCGTAGTCGGGGCAAAACCTAAACCCATAACTTTGGTTTCTTTCCGTACCAAATTCCGTGACCAGTCCTGTGAGGAGACTTGAAATTGTGTAACAGCGAAAATAAGATGAGTTACAGTTCGTTGCGTTAATGCCGAACGTCAGTCACAATGTGAGCCGTAAACGTTTGACACACATTCACCCGGATTATACGGAATTAAAGAGATTACGATGGGGAATTTAAGATTCCCCATCGTTGCTGATAGTTCAAAACTGCTGATAATTTGTAACATTTAAAAAGTTAAGGACACGAACCGAAGGAAGTCTCTCTTTAATTTTAAACTTGGGGAATATATATATATATATATATAATTCTCAAAATGTGGATTCAATATGCTGTGAGGAAATGTACAACTCGAATTTTTCCTTAATTGTTCGAGAAGTATTTGACATTGAAAAGGATAAAATGCAATGCGAATAACACGAAATGCGGAATAATCGACATTATAAAAGAAAATAGGAAACCATAAGGTGATTCCCTCGGCAGAGGCCCCTGGATGATCGTGAGCTAACAGAGATTACTTCCAGCAAGATGGAGCAACGTATCGGCAAGGAGGATAGTGGAAATTGAGTTTTTCGTCGGCATAGGGTTATTTCAAAGGGGATTTGGCCACCACTACCGCCGGATCTGAAACCACAAGACAGCTTCTTTTGGGAAAAGGTCTATCGAAACAAACCTCGAACTGTGGAAGATTTGATGGAAAACATTCAAAGGGATTTTGCTGCCATTCCCTTCGATTTCCTCGCCATTACGTTCAGGAACATATAGCGTAGCGTCGAAACGTGACTGGCAGAAAACGGACCTCGCTTCCGGCATCGCATGTAATGCAATCGATTATCCATACGTTGAGGTAAGTAGCACATTTCTTTGGTTCAGATTGCTTCACCTAGCAATAGTTAATACAGAATATTCTTTCGAGTGAAACTCCCTATATAATATATCTTCCCAGCTACAAAAATGAAATTCGTAAATTACATAGATAAACATTAAGATGATTTTAAGAAATTTAAGAAAATAGAAGTGCGAAAAATATTTGTGATATCGTGGAGGATTTTGTGAAAGTATGAATAACACGAAATGTTGAACTATTGAAATCATAAAAGAATATTCCGTATAAGTGTTCCAAGCTCGCCAAGGTGATTTTGCGCCGATCCTTGCGGGGCGGCTCGTTCTACTCCCCTCGGGACAGCCACCTCAGCTTGATTTTCTTTTATTTATGTACAGTGGGTGATCGGTTTACGAACATAATCCGTTCCAAGACTATGTTCGTAAACCGAAATGTTCGTTAACCGATCATCGACGTACCATGTATAAATATATACCATAGGTTTTTATGGGACTTCGATTAATTCCTCCTGGAGGCCCTGCCCTAAAAATTAAATTAAAAGATATATATAGTTATAATTTCTTAGCAAGTTTATTTTTTACAAAATAATACAGTCTTGCACAATAATCAATCCTTTTTTTTTGGTTAAGGGGTCGTTAAAGAACATGTCCAATGTCGATTGCTTTTCTCTCTTCTTCAGAATTTTCTGGAAGTGATTAATAGCATTGTCGTTGTAGAGGTCCCCAACCCTATTGAAATCGGCTTGGTGTGGTTGTCTTTCTAAGACCGTTGCTCTGACACCCTCCCACTTCTTTAAAATATCTTTAATAGCAGATGTCGTCATCGGTCCTCTTTCGTCGTCTTCTTTTTCAGAAGGACATACATTTCGTTGGTGTTCTTCATTCAATATTTCTTGGAGTTCTTCTGTCGTTAGCTCATCTTCATGTTTCATTATGAGCTCTTCAATTTCATCCTCGTTCACCTCCAATACCAAATCTTAAGCAATTGTCACAATTTCATTCATAATTTCAGGTGCATTATCTCCGTCTCCCTGAACACAAGATGGACACAGTTTTCGCCAAACAGAAATCAACTGTCGTCCGTTTTAGAATCCGTTTTAGTTTGTTATCCGAACATATGTTTGTTGTACGAACACAAAAATATTTCGTAAAAGTGTTCGTTGTCCGAATTGTTCGCAGTCCGAACTGTTCGTTAACCGATCACCCACTGTATTTTCTTTTAACTTAATATATTTATGCATAGTAAATTTAGAGATAACAGAAACGAAATATGCAAGTTTAGAGATCATAAACAAAAACAGCGCCAAGGTTAGCGTGAAAAATTGGCTTGGCGAGCTTGGAACACAGATAAGGAAGCTGTTCCGATTATAAATATAGTTATTTCTATTCAGAGTTGCATAAAATGAGAAATGTGAACAATGTAGATGATCATAAAGAGTTTGAGAAAAGAATTGTTTGAAAAATATCTGTGATATTTTCCCCCCAATGCGGAGGCACTTGTCGTCAAACATTCGCCTATACTACGCCGCAATTTTACTGCCCATTTTATTGTGGGGGCATCATATAGGCGGACAGCATTAACCCTATGAAGGGACGTCACGAACGGAGGCATTTTTCGTGGCGCGAAGATAGGATTCGATCCGAGCAATCTCAGCACCGAAAACCAGCGCGCTGTACCACTGGGCCGCCACAATCCCATATCTGTGATATATAGAAGGATTAAATGAAATATGAATAACCTGAAATGTTGAATAATAATCGGAATAACTGAAAAATTCCCCAAATTATACCTTAAATTCACAACTGTATGAAAGAAAATATATGTGCTATATTAAAAACGGCAAAGAAAAATTTAAGATATGAATTACATTGTTAAAAACGAAACGATATTAATATTTCATTGATTTTATTATAAGTTCTAACTTAAGGAAAAAATTAATTCTCTAAAATGGTGGAAAAATGAGAAAAAAATAGACAAGTCCTAAATACAAATAAATAAATAAATATATATATATATATTATACCCCTTAGTACTTTTTTTCTCTAATTTCATTGCTACAAGCCGTTGTAGTTAACGCCAGTATATTTTTAGAAACGGAAGACAGAACTCCTTTATTCATATCCTAGATAAAAAGTAATTCTTACCTTGAAGAACATGTTTGGTTTGAGTTATCCACTTCGAACGAATGGTAGTCACTAGAAAGCAGCCGATATATATACACATGCGGTTATATATAGGCGAGATGGAAATACATGGTTGAGAACATTCAAGATTAAATGTCATGGTTAATCGGTTTTGCATTCCAGGTCAAGATATGCAGTTGCAAAATAATCAGCAAGTTTTTTCTGTCAATTATTTTTTGCTTAAAAACCGATTCCAACTAATCATTTAAAGTTTTCTATTATTTTTCAGATTCCAATGATTTTGGATTTGCTTTTGAATAGGTAAGATACTTTATGTTTTCAATGCCTTTTAACACGTGATTACATATACTGGTATTCAAAATTGGCAACGCACTCTCAAAAATTTTTGTTTCTCAAAATCTATTCGGTGATATTTAGGGATATTTGTTTTGTAGATAAATAACAATTTAGCGTATAATTTCTTGATAAGGAAATAGCCATGAAATTAAGCTCACATTATATAAAATAAAATTTTAATAAATTTAAAAAAATCAGTTAGTCCCTTCTAACGAAACTACAGCGGGTTATTAACGTAGAATTACTTATCGTTGCTTACTTCTTTTGTATGTATATATGTATCGATATATATGTACGCTATATATGTATCGATATATATGTATATATATATGTCAAAATTTTGACGCATCTTGGTACTTTTCTGTTTAACTTGTCAAAGTTAAACAGAAAAGGGCACGCTGGGTTTGGCACGCTGCCAAAATTATAACTCGCGAGGACGGAAGGACGGACAGTTTTAGCGTCTGAAATTTTCCTTTTCGCACGACCGTTATGGAGGAACGTAATACGACGTTAAAATATTATTGATATTACATAAGAAACGAATACAAAAAATTATATAAAAACATCATTTCCAGTTTTAAAAAATAACATTTGCTATTGAATAGATAAGATAGCTTTATGTTTTCAATGTCTTTTAACACTTGATTACATATGCTTAGTATCCTGGCATTTAAAATTGGCAACGCACGCACAAAATTGAGAAACAAACATTGGCAACGCACGCACCGAAATGTTTGTTTCTCAAAAACGGTTCGGTGATATTTAGTGGTACTTGGTTTGTAGGTAAATAACATTTTAGCGTATAATTTAATGATTAGGAGATAGTCATGAAATTAAGCTCACATTATATAAAATAAAATTTGTATGAATAAAAAAAATATCACCATAATGAAATAAGAAACGAATACAAAAACTTTATAAAAGATTAATTTGAGATTTTAAAAACGCACTAAGATGTTACTGATTATACATTATCTTTTCTTCTTGAGTTAGAATTCACCAAGGTATTGCTATATTGCTTGTTTGATTGGAAATTTCGGCGAACTTCAAAACTCTTTCGGCAGACATGCAAATTTGTCAAAATGATAACAATAGAACCTAAGTGAAAAATGTAGATAATGGGCAAAAAAGAAGCTTTCAAATTCAAATTACTTAAAAAAATTGTAACTTCTGTTTTTAAACCATATAAAGTTTTAAAGGTCAAAGGAGCCATTACTTATTGTACTTACTTACACACACACACACACATATATATATATATTTATTTATATATATATCGTCAGTGTTCTGTTAAAAGGGCGAATATGCATGTTAATGTCTATATGCATTCGTAAGGCGCGGTGGCCCAGTTGGCATGAGCAGCGGGCCAGTGATCTGAACGTCCCTGGTTCGATGTTCGTCACTACAAATCCACCACCGTGTTCACTAATGGTGGCCGGGGCACGTAAAGTAGGGCGTGGTTGCAATGTCCTCCAAGTTCTCAAATTTACCTCTGGAGTTGCGGGTTCAAGTGTTCCGGTCTCGTCACTTGACTCGGTTCAAAATTACGGGACTGGTCCTTTATCCAAGTCGGACTACGACCCTTATGGTGCTAATTCAAAACAGGAGCCGCACCTTCATCGCGCATAGTCTTCGGGACTTGATCTTATGTTGCTGCTGTCGGTCAAGGGGCATAAGCAACAACAACACAACATGTGTATTCGTTCAACTGATTGTTTTAAGTTGAATTGTTGAAATAAAAAATATGCTTTGCATTTTCTATAATAACACATTTTTAATATTTTCCTTTATTTTGTAGAAATACATATTAATATTCAAATAAGATGTTTTAATCACACTGGATTTTCCCAAAGCAAATGCAGAATGTAAGCAAGACATTTTTGCCTTGATATAATGCAAAGTAAATACATACCCAAAATTAATGTTTTTAAAAATATAGTTTGTCAAAATTTGCTTCTGTGTTTCTTTTATTTTTTTTTGTCTTTAACATTTTCCTAAATAAAAGGAATGCCACGAACGAAAAATCTTAATAGGGGTTGAGTGATTTTTTATTTAAAGAAAGTGGGTTGCGGTAGACAAAAGTTTGGGCACCACTGGTGTAGAGGATCTTTAGGACATCTCTTAAAAGTCTCTACTTTTGGAAACTAAGCTCTTAATGTCGCTCCCTTGATAACCGTGGTGATGCTATAGTGAGGTGGAAAAGCATTACGGTAACAGCATAAGATTTGAGAGATAGTTGATGGAATTCTCCAAGATAACTTTATCCACCAAAGCGTTGTGTTTGGAAAAAGAGTTGTTCACCCACAATGTTAAGGGCATGATTATCTCGGACCAGACTTTTCAAGACCTAAGTAATTTATGCATCATTATTACAAAACTCACCATCTTCCAAGAGGTACAACAGTTGTTCAAAGGCTCTTTTCTAATATGACATTTATATTGTCAACAAGGAAATACATTTTTTTTCTGAAAAGAATATGCAAAGTTCATAAGACTTGAAAAAATATCTGATGTTAAGACTACTGAAATTTTTTTCACAACCATATTATTATAAAAAAATTTACTAAGTAGATATCCTTTTCAATATAGTAGACGCAAGTAAAGAATGGCTATATATTCCAAATTTGAAAAAGTGGGAATGTTTAGAGTCACAGATAAAAAAGTTAAAGAAATTTTCATTGAAAATACAAAAGGGTTAGTTGGTTTGAAGCACTACGATGATCTTTCGAAGGACGAGGGTTAAACTGAACGAGAGCTACAGCTTAAGGCTGCTGTGTACTAACCCTATTGGATTCGCTCGTGTCAATGTTGACCTATGGAGAAAATGTGTCCAAGGATTGACGACTTGGATTGAGAGATTTTTTATTTATTTTTTTAATTTGCACTCCGAAAGAGAGAAAGAAATTTTATACCTTGGGGCATTTTTCGTTTTGAAAAAAAAAATTACATAACATTTTAAAATTTAATTCATTTGGGGGGTGGGGGGGATGTAAACGCTCCCAAATTCCTTTGGACGGAATTTATAAAATGTATCCTGTTGCAATGTGCAGAAATGTTCAGGTTATCTGAAAATACCATTTTTATTGGATTCTCAGCATTTATGTAGCTATCAATAGTAGACACATTTTCTCCATAGGTTAACATTGAGGTGAGTGAATCCAATTGGGTTAGTATACAGCAGCCTTAAAACCGATTCTGAACGACAACGATCACCCATGCCTACCGCGGAATTCGAATCCGCAAACGCTGAAGTTAGCGCCTATGCCGTTCAGCCATCATCCAGCTTAAATAGCAATGGTGAATCCTGCTAAGTTTCTCATTTTCTTAAATAAAGAGATTTTGCAAGTGAAATTAAGAGCTGCCACTTCTTTAGTTTTGTAGTTTAAAAGGTATTAATAAATTGTTATTCAATATGTATCACATTTAGGATCACTGTTAACCCTGCACCGGTCGCGCGGTTTCTCACAGACGCCAATAGCACTTTGTTTATATTTTGCGTATAGATGGATTGTTTCGTATGCCCAGAAGATATCAGTACCTTCGAAGTGTTTATATATGAGTCATAACTAACAAACAAAACTCCAGCAGTTGCTATCATTCTTTTATAATAAACGGTAACCAAAACATCTTCTTCGTTCTACTTTCTTAATTCTACCTTCTTCATTACACTTTCTTCATTCTACCGTCTTCATTCTACATTCTTTTATAGCAAACAGTACCCAAACCCCTGATTTGCGTTTCATCAAATTTGTAAAAATTGCTAATAGAAATGCATGTTTTTAAAGTAAATTTTTTTTCTTTATCCTATTGTAAAAATTGTTTATAAAAATGATTTTTCGTTCTATTTTATTGGTTTTCATTTGCAAAAATTGCTTATAGAAATACATTTTTGTCATTTGCTTTAATCTGTTTATAAAATATGCATGTAAAATTACATTTTTTATAAAATTTTATTGGTTTTCATTTATATGCATCATGTCTTTAACATACTGTTTTAATAAATATTTTTTTACAAGAGAACAACTAAAACCTAAATCTGTGGCTTGGTACAAGAAGTGCCTAAGATATGCACGTTATATTTTCTCCAAGATGACTTTGTTTGCTTATGTCTCGTTAGAAAATATTATTTTCAATGTAAGAAGTACCCAAGTCTGTACAATGGTTTATAAAACACTTTTAAAGCATCGGACAAACTTGGGTACTTCTTACATTGAAAATAATATTTTTTTTAAAGAGACATAAGCTAACAAAGTCATCTTGGAAAAAACTGACTTAGGCACTTCTTGTACCAAGCCACAGAAATAAGATAGTGTCTATCAGACGCCACGCGACCATGCCTGCAATGTTTAAATACGCGACCATTGCAGGGTTAAAGTACCTTTAAATTTGTGAAATGTATCCCAGGAAAATTATCCCCTTTGAAATATATATTTTATAATATTTTAGACTGAAGTAAACGCTAAGCCTTTTTACGATTTTATAAACACAAAGATAGGGTAAGGTTAAAACTATAATTTATAAAATTTATCTTTGAGCTTTTAAATATTTACTGACTGATAAAAAGTTGCCATTGAACACACAGTTAGAATGCAGTGCGATTCTGAAACTTGTTTAACTTTTATAAGGATTTAATTGTAATTAAAGAATTCTCTATAGCTTTGTTATCCATAACGAAATTTAGTAGCATTCCTAGGATCATTTCTATTTATACTGTTTAAGTTTAGTATTTCGATGTTATCAACATAGAATAGCCTACTTGCTAATGTTTATGTAATTACAGTAAAACCTCATTTATCCGGATCTCCGGATAATCCGGATCAGATTTGTAGACTTTTTTAAAATTTAATGTTCACATTAGATAATAATTTTTAACTTTGATAGCAAGAACGTAACTATAAGTACGCCAAATACTGTCGTTTTAGTTTGATTCAATGTTCCTGCATAGATTGTACAATAAATTATGGTGATAAAATGCTTTTTGTTGAGTTTAAGAAGATTTACTAGAGTGTCACAGGCCGTTGACGTGGAATGACTCAGAAAAATTATTTTTATATTTTTTAATGTCTTGTAAACAATATGTAATTTTGTTACAAAACATAGCTTTTTTTATCGCAATAAACGGTGTCTCCTTAGTTAAGGATTTTGTTTTGCTCATTACCCATATTACCCGGATTATCCGGAATGCCTATGGTCCCAGTAAGTCCGGATAAACGAGATTTTACTGTATTAAAGTGTATCATTGTTAGAGTATAAAAATATTCACAGAATGCGAGACGCACATTTATTACAAAACTATTTATTTGTAATGTACATAACATGTTAATTATACAGGATATGTATTTTACATAAAGAGTATAATGAAAACATTCAAAGATAAATTCAATCTAAAAATTTAATACTTTTTGAATGCAAAGGATTATTTCCTTAGATAAGTACATTGACCAACTCCAAAATCCAGCTTTATCGTAGTCCAATAAGATATTACTTAGCGGTGTAGACAGAAAAAAGTGCATTGCAATTTAAGGCGTGTCCTGTAATGCAGAAGGAGGAGCAATATGTAACACATTAATGGCGTCACATAAGCGTTTAGAGAGCTTGAGCGCTCCCTTTAAAGAAATGAAAGATGATCGAAAAGTTGTCCTGGAAAACATATTTAAGTGAATGCCCTAAAATAAGCTGATGTTGGCCAACTTGAAAGACATATATTGGGTATCCAAGACATTCCTTGGCTACGTATAACCCAGAGGCGTACACATTTGCTAAGTAAGCGAGAGAGCAAAGCTATTAGGGCCTATTAACACCGGTAGCTCGGTAGCGGAAGCGTAAAATATATTTAACTAATGATAAACCTCCAAGCTATTAGCAACGAAATTTTTAACATCTATGATTGGTTTATTTCCCTCTCAGCGCTATCTTTCCTTTTACGCTTCCGCTACCGGACTCCTATGTGAACAGGTCCTTAGCCAGCATATCAAAAGCTGTTATTAACTACTAGCATTATCCGCAACACCGTATCTGCCACGGTTGTTGTCTACGGCAAGATAGCGCGCTTCGGAGATCATCTTGACGTCAGCTGGGTCCTGGTTGGCGGTCCCTGGCTCGTTGGTCCTCACTTTAGCTCTGAATCCGGCTTTGTCTGCCACATAGTCCACCATTCTCATGACTCCGCGGTCGTCGGTGAACCCGTAGCTTCCCTTAACACTGCCGGCACCGTCGCTTTCTTCCTCCCTGTACTGCTCGCCCTGCTTGTCTTTGATGTTGTATCCGAACTTGTAGGGTTGAGGAGCACTGCGACCTTCTGGTTCCTGCACGAGACAAAAGGCTATTGAACTAGGCGGCTTTTGTTATTCGTTATTGTTTTTTGTTACTCGGTCTGTTTAATATCTTGGAGTAATTACGAGCTGATGGCGTACGTTTTACATTATTCATGGTTGTTTAAAAAAGTTTCAGAAGCTTTGTTTTTTAATCCCTTAATGACCGCATAATTTTTAAGAAAACGGTAAAAAAAAGGGCCTATTTTTTTCCGGAGGATTCCATTTATTTCTTGATCAAATTTGAAAAAAACCCATCCCCAATTACATTGTAAAAAGTCTGGTGTTGCCATCTGGTATGTAAAATAAGAAATAAAAACTATTTAGGGTAAATGAAATGGATTGCTTTTAATCTTTTCGATGTGGTACTTTTGAACACTCCAGCCCAGAAATATCACTGGCACTAGAAATAAAGGGCGAAACCTCACCTCGTAATTTTGACCGGAGCGAGAAGGAAGGGGTTAAAACAACAAAATAAGGCTGATACCATCGAATTATGGCATGTGCGATGGCATCTCCTTTTTACCATTAAAGCAAAATGTCACTGGGGATCACAGCTTGTAGAAACTATTTCTTCTGTCAACGTTGAATTGTACATTTCATTCATTCTAGGAACTGAAACAGTTGTCACGATCTAAGCAAAGGGCAACCGAAAGAAATTTTACTATTTTAATAATTTCTTCCTCAGCGCTTAAATTCAAATTTTAAAAGAGTCAGCGCTTAAAGTTATATTTTAAAAGAATTGAAATTTGATTAACAGAGAATTTACCTTTAGTCCAGATGCTTATATTCCTTCTTCTTTAATATTAATTGTTTAACACTTAATCAAAATACTTAAATTAAGCCTACAAGAAAGCAAAAGTCAAAATGAAAAGGTGTGACGAGATACCAAGAGTGCATTTTAAGCAGCGAGCGTTCTAATAAGGTTTTCCCATTTGTGTGATGTCATACAAGGAAGTTTTTAAATTTATGTTAGGACTTTAAAATCTATGAATTTATAAATTAAGAAAATAAATTGCATAATTAAATATATGTAAGGAAATAATATTATAAAATATAAGTTCCTGTATGATACCAAAGGATCAACACTGAAATTTAAACTTTATAAAGATAATTGATTCCGTAACTGATGAAAAGCTGCAGTTTATTTCATGCTTTTTCTTAGGTTTTTTTATAAAAAGGTTTATCAAAATTTCATAAGGCGATTTTACAAACAACCTCTTGTAAACCATTCTAGCAGCCCCCTTCTATATACATAGAAATATCTATCTGTTTAGCGTAATGAGATGCTTCTAGGCGTCTTAAAAAATCCCACAAATTACGCGAAAAAATCCTTTTCCAGCATTCATACAATGTTAACGGTTTATAACACAGAACACTTTAGATGGCAAAGTAACACACAGAAGGCAAAGTAACAATTATCAGGAAAACGTGTTTAAACATACAAGCCAATTTTTAGACCTACGTGAGAATGTATTTAAAAAATATTTTATTCGATTTACTAAAAAGTAAGGCCCGAGGTAGCCTACCGGTAGTACGTCGGCTATTGGTACTGAGGGTGTTTAGATCGAATCCTGACAAGCGCCGTTTAAAACTTCGTGTCTAGGTTATATGGGCACGTTAAATCCGTAGACCGGAAAGTCCATCTATGATGTCAATGGGTGGGGAAGGTACAATTCCCCAAGTTGTCACCCCTGGGGGTGCTCGGTTAACATTGTGGTGGCACTTAGCCTAAGTCTGACTCCGATCCTTGTGGGGCCCATATAAACCGGAGCCGCAACACTCAGCCCGAAGCCTGTATGGACCTGGTCTGGAACTTCCCGTTAAGTGGCATTAGGGACAACAACTAAAAAGCAAACAATGAATTCTTCACTTGACATTCTCCTAACCATTTTTATTAAAAAATCCTTTATAATCATTATGAAAAAAACTCAGTGTGGTATTCATACTCACCTCTATCGAAGCTGCGATTGCAATGCCGAATAAGGCAACAAGAAACATAACCTGGAAATGGAATGATAAAAACAAGAATTAAGCGCTTGCGTTGACGTTAATACATTAAGACGAGTCAATGATTTTTTTAAAACACATGATTTATAAAGAATTTAGGATTTTAACAGACCCAGGAATCAAACCTGGGTGTTCATACCTTGAGCTCCCGTTCAACCAGGGGCGGCTCCAGTCCAGAGATTTGGGGGGGGGGAACAACGTCGCTGTATATATAATACTGTATATGGGTCACTGTATATATAATATATACAGTGCTAGATTTCTAGAAATTGAGGTGCCGGAACGGTAACCTTCCGGGTTGTGAGGGGAGGTATTCCAAATTAATGAAAAAGAGAGGTACCTAAATAGAGGTACCGGAACGCCGTTCCGGCGCGTTCCGCCTCAAATATAGCCCTGTATATATATATATATATATATATATATATATATACACACACCCTCTCCATGGAGCCGCCGTTGCGTTCAACCAACTTAATATCTCGCTGACGTGTGTTGAATAACTCCCAATTATTTAAGGTATCTGCCTACATTGAAATGGCTGTTTTGGTGCAGAATTTCGATTTTTTAGTTGATCTATTTCAAAGGCCCATCTTTTGGGATTCTAAAACTGTTTTACTTTCATTCGTACGATCATTGGAGGAGAATATATGGCGAATTTAATGAACCGAAAGTGATATTCCTTTCATTTCTTTCATATATGTTTTATAATATTTAAGCTTATACCAACAATCGAAAGCAAATGAATTAAAAAAAAGTTTATATTTAATTCGTCGTATTTAGACTTTACGAGAGAAAAAAGTCATGATATTTATCCTTATGCTCCAGTACATCGCAGAAAATTGCAGGAAAAGTACACTTTCTTTTCAAATTAAATTTGTGAAAGCAGTTCGTTTTATTGAAATTATTATTATTTTTAAATAATCATATATTTTGTTAACTAGGAGGATGAAAACTAGAGAACAGATAACATTTAAGACATATTCAGTATTTAATGCGATAAATTACTAAAACTATCTGTTGTTTAAATTCTCTGAAAAAAATGTCACGAAATAAAGGTATATGACAAAACGTAATATAGCCTTTTATTTCAAACATTTTTGAATTACTTTTAGAGAAAATATTTCTTTTTTACTTTATTACTGACTTAAACTTCTGGAAGTATTAAGGTTATATATTTTGACAAAGGACATGGTTTATAAGAGTTTATGGTTCTAAAATTAAGCAAAAAAAATTTCTTTTTAAAATACTTTCACATTCTTTAATATAAAGGAAATACTTTCACATAACTAATTCCTATTTTACTTTAAAATTGACGAGATGTACTTAAAGATATTAGAGCACATGACAATACATAGGCTACTAGGCATGGTTATAAAAGATTCAGTTTTCAACAATATCAACCATTAAGGCTGCCGTGTACTAACCCTATCGGATTCGCTCACCTCAGTGTTAACCCATCGAGAAAATGTGCCAATGGATGGCTGACATGGATGTAAGGACTTTAAAACAAATTGCACACCGTAATAGAGAAAGAAATTTTACACCTTGGGGTATTTTTGGGGTTTTCCTGTTTTAGAAGAAGGAAATAATATTTTTAAATTTATATTATTCCTGGAAAAAGTCTGGTATTGTGTGTTTTAAACGCTCCTCAATTCCTTTGATGGACGAAATTTATAAAATGACATAAGAAGGAACTGGACTGTTGCAAGGTGCAGAAAAGTCCAGGATATCTGTAAATACCATTTATATTGCATTATTAGCATTTATGTAGCTGTCAACAGTAGACACATTTTCTCCAGAGGTCAACACTCAGGTGAGTGAATCCAATAGGGTTAGTACACAGCAGACTTAGTTTTTAGATTATACAGAAATTGTTTGGAAAATGTTCCTTTTTAGATAGGAAAAAAATAGAATGATATATTTTGTTTATAGATTAGATATAGGCAAAGCTCTGAAGTTTAACAATCAAATTCAAGTATCAAGCTCGAATTTAAGTGAAAAAACAATTTAATTTTTAAAGGTAAAACAACGTAAAATTTCTCTCGTGAAGCAGTATATTAGTAAATGTATACTTACCTTAGAAAACATGGTTGTTGTTTTACCGGTATCCACTGCTGAGGTAAATCCTGCCAAAATACCGATCACGGCTGATATATATACTGAGTCCTAAGATGTTAATTTGCTGGCAATCAGGATTAATTGTTACGGTTCAATACTTTTCTTACATTCTGGGTCAAAATATTCCTCAAACCAACATTAAAATTTCAAACCACACTTTCCTTATCCCAATGAAACCGACTGGATATTTAAGACTTATTGTGTTAAAGTGTTTAATTATATTAATTTGCATTTTTTTTTGCATTATTGTCTCTTATTTGACTAACGATAGAACTCACAACGCATATCAATGAGTGTATTAATTCAAAGTAAGGGGGAAAACGAGCTTTAAATAAGAACTTCCTTCTTATGTCATAAGTTTTGCAAAAATTTTGTAAGAAAGCAAGAAATATCTATATTTTCGGTAATGCTATTAGTCGAAAGTTAAACATGATTAACCCTTCAGTGGGCGCTCCAGCTGGAACACCAGCACGCGCGCGTGGCATAAAGTGCAACGTCTCTTTCAACCTCGATTATTCCTTTTGTAATAAACTTTTTGTTTTGAAATTGAAAAGAAGAATTCTGCGTTTTATGAAAAATATAAAATGTTGATAATATTGAGATATAGTTATAATTAAGGGCTAAAAAGTATGCAGATACAATCACCTTATTTCAAAACTGTCCGGTTTATTGGATTTGAGGACAACATGCGACTGGATTCCTATTATGTCTAAACACCTAAAAAACAGTGAGACTGTTCATCTTCGTGATATGAGGGATACCGTGTAATAGCTGCACATTTGATCGACTACATCAGCTCAGTGACGTAGCGAGCATAACTGGCACCCGGAGCACGAAACTTTTTTGGCGCCCCCCTTTTCGAAAAATATATAGTAATATAATATATAGAATTAGTGAAAAGAACCATTTGGCACCCCTGTGCGAGTGGCGTCCGGGGCATGATAGACCCCCTTGCGCACTCCTCTCTACGCCACTGCATCAGCTCCTGCTTTTGTCGTATTGTAATCCAGTATAATCGCTGGTTTACCAGGGTTAAATCACGACTAACAGTGAATGGAAAGGAATACAAGGGTCAGAAAATCGGACCTGCATTAGAAAGGGTGCAGTTATAAATAGAAACTGCTTAGAACATTCAAACCTTACATGTAAAAACAAGCCATTAAAAATTACGAAAATGTTGCACTTTGTACACAGGCGCCCCCGCTGAAGGGTTAAATAAAGACATAGCAGTTCCAACCGTGGGTACCAGGGGTGCGGGGCACACGAGCGGCAAGTCAGCCACCTGGTTAAAAAAAAATTTAAACTATTTTATTAGTAAAATAATCAATATAAGAATATTATCAATATGCTAGGTAACTACGTAGAGTTAAAAATGCAATTTACAAGTATACAAGTATAACTGGAAACAATCAAAACCACATTGGTTTTAAAAACGCTATTCCACGTCGCAACCAATTGGGAAATACATTGTTCGTTTTTGTTTTAACACGATTTAACCCATCATCCCATCAAGTCGCGTCGCATTGCCGGCATCGCGTCGGTGCGGGCGGTTTTTGTCAGGTTGCAGGAAAATGCTCGTTTATGCCCTGAGCCTATAAATACACGGACCAGGTTAATTTGCACTATATTAATTTTGAACATGTCCATCTCAACAACTGAAAAACAAAGCTTTATGTCCCTAATTTTTGTGCTCGATTTTGTGATTGCTGACCAATAAAAATATTTCACAGGTAAGTAAACTTGATGATATTTTTTCTTAATATCATCAAGTTTACTTACTTGTGATAATACCTGTGTTTCTAAATAATTTCCTTAAAACAGATAAATCAAATGGGTCTACAAAATGTAAATCTGGGGAAAGTATGTTACATGATCCATTTAAAAATGAAAAAGATATTATAGCTCAAGATTTATGCGATGAAATTGACAACGTTGCACCCTATATTTCTCCTGAAATAAACGCGTTAAATGTGATTCAATACCTATTTACAAATAACCTCATATATCTGTTTCCAAATTTAGTGATTGCCATTACGAATTTTTTTAACATTACCTGTAACTGTGGCTAGCGGAGAGAGAAGCTTTTCAAACCTTAAAATGATAATAAATTATTTGAGATCAACAATGGGACAAGAAAGGCTTTCAGACTCATCTATTATTAGTATCGAAAAGGACATTTCGGAAGGTAGATGTATCAGATATTATAACAGAATTTGCATTAAAAAAGGCTAGAAAAGCAAAGATTATTTAAGCTTTTTGACTGACTTATTAAGTATATGTATTAATAGATATGTGTTGTATGTATTTAATTTAACGTATTCATTCGGTTATTATATCAATACATTAATAATAATTGTGTTAGGTTGTAAAATTAAAAAATAAACTGAATTTATAATATTTTCTGTAATTCATTGTTTCATTTAAGGTAAAATGTTTCAGAGAAATTTCAATGAATCCATACGGTATGAGGGGGGGGGGGCAAAATTATTCTCGCACACGGGCGGCAGCTACCCTAGGAACGGCCCTGAATACAGATGTTTGTTTAATATAATAATAACGGTGAAATTTCTAAATTATTTATTCGGCAAACTAATTATGGTATAACTTCGTAAGATTCTTTCTTGTTTATTGGATATAAACTCATTTCCTAATGTCCTGTGCTTAAATTGCACCCCGTTTATTCGAATCTAATCTATTCTCGAACTTTAAAGCTCACCTCCAACTTTCAGTTCCTGGAATAATCACATATACAAGTTATGTGATTATTCCAGTTACTCACATATGCAAGTATCCAGATGCAGGAACGTAGAAAAAGTTCACCTATTTCAGATGAATACAGGTGATTAGACGTAGTTGGAAATGAGAGTCTCAGTTATGGACAGTAACAAAACAATTTGCCTACATTATTTGAAATTAAGAAAAAAATGAGTAGATATCCCATATTCTGTTCCTATATGTATAAATGTGTACATACATACACACACACACACACACACACACAAATATACAGGGTGGTAATAAAAAACTTTGCCGATATATGGACCTCTAGCGGCTGTTCCGTTCAACCGATCGAGATGAGATTTCAAATGTAGTTATTCAGAGGTATGAGCTTGGGATTCTGTGAACGGCAACAAAATGGCGCTCACAGTTACGGTTATAGGTGCAGAAATTCGAAATTTTCGGACGGAAACTCTCACTTTTTCCCGTCGTAAAATGCTCAGCGCATGCGAAAACCCTAAAGAGGTTTTCGCATGCGCTGAGCATTTTGCGGTGGGAAAAAGTGGGCGTGGCCATTCAGAAATTTCGAGTTTCTGTACCTATAACCGTGAGCGCCACTTTGTTGCTGTTTCGCGTCGAGAAATATGCAAAACAGGCAGTCATATAAGAAGCCGGCATTGTGAAGGGTTACAGGAGTTGCATGTTGTTGTTCATAAGTGCTGCTGAAAGGTGTTTAGAACATTCGTACGATTTGTTTTCAAGCTACACGTGTTTCTATGGCTTCCAGAAGACGAATGGAAGATTCTGAGCGCTGGTGGGTTGTCGGACGCATTGAAGCAGGACAGTCTATCACAGATTTGCTCTTTTCTTCGGCGTTCATCATTCCATCATTTCACGATTATGGAAACAAATCCAAACCAGCCAAACAGTTGTCCGACGACCTGTAGCCAGTCGTCCAAGGGTTACGACCCCCACGGAAGATCGATATATTGCTGTTGTAGCCAAGTGGAATTGAAGATCGACCTCCACACGTGTGACATCTATGGTTGCAGCTGCCATTGGTAAGACGATATCTGCCACTACTGTTCGTCGAAGGCTACACACGAATGGTCTGTACGCCAGGGTACCACGAGTTTGTGTTTCTTTATCCTTCAGATCCAGAGGGGCACGATTAAAGTGGTGCCGCCAGCATGTGAATAGGACTGTCTGATAGGGGCAACGTTATGTTCACAGATGAGTCCAGATTATGTCTATAACCCGATGACAAACGTGTAAGGGTCTGGAGGGAACAAGTATACGTAATCGGCCCGAGAACATCACCGAACATCACGCATTCCGCGGTGGAAGCATCATGGTCTGAGTAGGGATTTCATTGGGATATCGCACTGACCTGCAGCTAAAGGCGAGGTTCTGTGACGGCTGTACGGTATCGGGATGAAGTCCTAGACCCCACTGTGAAACTGTACGCTGCAGAAGTTGGTCCTTCTTTCGTTTTAATGGACGATAATGCCCATCCCCATAGAGCTGCCATCATTGAAGACTTTCTGGAGAGTGAGGGGATTGAGCGTATGGAGTGGCCGGCTTACTCGCCGGACCTTAATCCAATTGAAAATCTTTGGGATGCCCTCGGCCGTGCTGTATGTAGACGTTCCCGACCTCCAGCCACTCTCAGATATTTAGAAACTGCCCTATAGGAAGAATGGCGATTACTGGACTCTGCGGTTGTTGTTCCCCTCGTAACAAGCATGATCACACGCTGTACACTAGGGTGGAGCGAAATTTTTTTTTTCTCGGATCAAAAAGCTTGGGGGCTGGAAAGTTGCTACTAGTTGACAGTAACACCTGTTCAAAAAAGTTTTTAATTCCAATAATATCGTCAAGTGCCACAACGCCCTTGAAAATCTAAAAATTTGAACTAAAATTGGAAAATCATTGAATTTAAGTATCTATTATAACTTAACGCATAGTAAATGCCAAGATTGGCAAGAGATGACAGCACCATTCAGTTGGAAATTTAACTTTTTTTCCCTTCCTTTCTGCAAGCATTCAGGGAGGGTGAAAGCAAGTAAGAAAGGCGTCATTTTCCCAACGCTATCAAAATCTCTAGCTCTAAAGCAAAATATATTTTTTAACGTGTGTATTAGAGACTCGTTAGTTAAAATTTCTTTCTTTTCAGTGTTGTGGACTATTTTAATGAAGAAAAGGTAAGCGGATTTATTGTTATTTATTAAAATGTCAGATTACAAGTCTACGTTATCACGAACAACACGTTCTAGCTTTAATAATTGCCCAGTGTTTGAAGCTTATGCTGCATTTAGTAAAAGTGCTCTGCCCACATACGAGGATGTCATGAAACATTATTTGTTCGTTCGTTTAGAGATTAAAATAGGATGTCAAGCTAAGGAACCTACTTTTTCTGAAATTTCTGAAATCTTTATAGAGGATATTGAAGAAATTTGGAAGAGAGCATCTATACCAACTATTTCAAACGCTAGAATTTATACTAAGATTCATGAATATCATAGCAAATATCGTAAGCTTCTTAAACCTTATAAACAAAGATCTAGTTGTGAGAGTTATAAAAGTCAGGTGAAAGCATTTTAGGAAACTGCAAAAAAGTTATTTGATATTGCAGCTTGCAAATATAAGTCATTTGAGTATTGTTCATGTGAAAAGTCGAGAAAAGTGCCGTGAAGGAGAGAGACTTTCTTACTGACCAGCGGACTAACAGGAAGATGATGATTGGTAGTATTGATCAGAAGGTTACAAAGCAGATACAACAAAGGGAGAAACGAAAGCAGAAACAGGAAGCAGTATCGAAAATTTCTAAATTATCAAGATCAGATGATTGTACTGATAAACGTAGCACAAATGTTTACGATGATCAAGTGTTGGTACAACAAGGTAATTGCAATTTTATACCCTCTTTAAGAGAAACAAAGTATACTTCAGAATGCGTATGCGTAGTCGATTCAGCAGAAACGAAGGTCAGAGAACTGCCCTCTAGTAGTCAAATGCGTGAGTCTCTCCCAACATTGGCTCGTGAATGCGATAGATGGGGGCTATCAGATCGCAGTGCTGCAGCTGTTTCATCGGCTTTACTCCAAGATATGGGCCTTGTGAGTGAAGGTGACACATCCTTAGTTATAGATCGCAGTAAACTGCGAAGAGAGAGGCAAAAGCTTCGAAAGGAACTTCAATTTAATGTACAGCAAAATAAAATGATGCTGCAAGCAATTTATTTTGATGGTAGAAAGGACAGAACCAGAAAGACAGTGCTAAAAAGTGGAAAACCCCATCCTATCAATGTTCTGGAAGAACATGTGGTTTTGTTAAAAGAGCCAAATTCCGAATATCTGGGTCATATCACAGCTTTATCAGGGACTTCTTTGAATATTAAAAACAGTATTACAACCTTTTTGTCTAAAGATATGTTTATGACAGATGATTTAGCTGCAGTAGGATGCGATGGAACAAATGTAAATACTGGTTGTGAAAGAGGTGTAATTCGTTTATTAGAGGTACATTTTAATAAGCCTCTTCATTGGTTTGTGTGCCTCCTCCACACAAATGAACTTCCACTGAGGCACCTGTTAATCAACCTTGATGGCGAAACCCATGGTCCAAACTCTTTCTCGGGACCAATTGGAAAGGCTGTGAAAAATTGTGTTTTACCAGTTCAAAAATATAACAGGATTGAGGGTAGTGTATTGCCAGAAGTTGATGTAAAAGAATTAAGTAATGATCAAAAATATTTATATAACATCGCCACAGCTGTTATGTCGGGTTGTTGCAGCCAAGAGTTAGCCAATATACAACCTGGACCAATGTCCCATTCAAGGTGGCTGACTACTGCAAGCCGAATACTCCGTTTGTACATTTCATCAATTGATCCGTCTGTAAATCTTGTAACTCTGGCCACATACATAATTAATGTTTATGTACCAGTTTGGTTTGCAATCAAAACCAAATCAGATTGCTGTGAAGGTCCTCGACATTTATAGAAAATGGTAGCATTCAGCAGATATCTTCCTCAGAATATAAAGAAAGTAGTTGATAATGTAATACAGAGGAATGCATTTTTAGTTCACCCAGAGAACATGTTATTAGCCATGATGACTGATGAAAATGCTACTATTAGACAACTAGCTCTTAGACGTGTGCTGAAAGCCAAGAATCAGCAGAGGTCAATGGAAGGCATTCGATACTTCATGGTCCCCAAATTGAACTTTGAAGCCAAAGATTATTATGAAATGATAAGTCACGAGAACTATGTTAATGTTGAACCGCCTTTGACAAGATCGTTTAGCCGAGACGAGATCATGATGTGTATTAATGAAGATAAAGTTCTAACTTTTCCGAAATTACCATGTCACTCACCATGTGGAACGGTCTGTTCGATTAGTAACAGAAGCTTCTGCAGCTGTTTTTGAAAATGAAAAGGATGGATACATTCGATCAAGACTGAAATCACGATCCATAATGAAAAAGTTTAACACAAAGGCTGATTAAGATAATAATTTTTTCAAATAGTTTCATAGAATCTTATCTGTTCTTCCACTTAAATGTTATTCAAAGCATAAATAATGCGAATTATCATTGTCATTTGAATTGCGCTTTCCTTATGTAAAAATTAAATGTTTTGTAAAAAATCTGATTTTCCTTGAAGTTCTGGATTTTCAGTCTCATTGTGATATCTCTAGATATTTATGTATGCTAATAATTTTATTTATGCTCATATTGATAGAAATGAGCAACTCTTTTAAACCCAAGCTAAAAGATTTCTGAAGATTTTAACGAATGGCAATTTTTTACGCATATCTGTTTTTTCTCTGATTTTTCAGTTCTTCAAGGTCATTGTGGCACCTCAAAATATTATCAGATTTCAAATTCCTTTTAGCATGTTGTTATTGATCCAGAGTAACAACTTTCCTGCACCCAAGCTAAGAGTAATTTACAAAAAAGTCAAAATCGACACTTTTTCACTCCACACACTTTGTATGAAGGAGAGCGGTGCTCACATACCCTATTAATGTCGGTTTTTGTTGTTTGTTTTGCATTTAAATATCATTTTGTTAATGAAGCAAATATGACGTCATCTTATAATTTATGAAAATTCAATATTTTTTTTATCTCTGTATGTAATTATTTGTTTTGTTTCAAGAATAAACATAGATCTACTTACTTGCAGCATTTTATGTCAATCAAAGCAGTGCTTGTCCATTTTTTCGCATTTTGCCGCTCCGTGCTTAACCTTTGGAAGTGAGTGTATATATATATATATATATATATATATATATATATATATATATATATATATATGGTTGGAGGCCTTTTAGAATTGTCCTTGCAGATAGTGGAACCAAACCTTCATCAACACTAAATATAAAATAACGTGGCTTCATCTACATTCCCAGAAAAACGCATTAGAATTTGTTAAGAATTTCGGCAGTTGTTAATTCTAAAAAGCCTTCTCTGCCAATCTAATGTGACAAAGTGATGAAATTTGAATGTAATTCGTTCGCATTTATAAGATACAAGAATTTTAGGTTTTATACATTCTAGCGAAAGTGATCTCCAGCATACATTTAGGGTGAATGGATTTCATTTGGATAAATCCAGGGCAGCATCTTTATCTCATTTCATAATAGCAAATTAATAACAATCAAACAAAGATAACTCTTAACCCGCACCTCCAGAGGTAAATTTGAGAACTTGTAGGACATTGCAGCCACTACATATTTTACGTGCCCTGGTGACAATTAATGAACACGACGGTGGTTTTGTGAGCGACCGGCTTCGAACCAGAGACGTTTAAACCACTGGCTCGCTGCCTTTGCCAACTGGGCCACCGAGTCCGCAACTGTGATGTATATACACTAAAAATGATAATAAATATAAGGTTTTACTTCTGATAAATTCAGACAGAGTTTTTCTAAACGCTCTATACATTTCCAGAAGCGTAATAGTTACTTGTTTAAAATTTATAATTGAGAAAATAAACTGTTTGTAACAAACCTTTGCAAATTAATATTGTGTTTTATTTGTATCACTACATTTCATTGGAGTTTATCAGTTAAAATTTTGTAAATAACTGTGAAATTTAAATAAGGGGATATATTAAAGTCAAAGATATTTTTTGACTTGAATTGACTGTGGTCTTGGATCCTTTATCAGTGCAAGTCCTTTAGTAGTGCTAGTGCTTTATAATTTGCATATTACATTCTGAAATTTAGAACTACTACTTAAATTTTAAAACAAAATAGCAAATAATATTTCCTGTGTGTTCCAAATGATATTAATTCCTGTGATCATGTTAATCAACCAATCATGTTTATCAATCAATCTCCACATTCGTGGTAGAAGGTTGTTAAAATGCTTAAATTAAATTGCATGCTAAAATTTTTCACATTAAAGAGGTCCCCAAATTGACAATTCTCTGATATGACATACCGATTTCTCTCTACCTCCTGTACCAGAATCAAATGGGTTTAGATAATAAACTACTCTGGTATAAAACAGTACTGTGTCCCATCCCGTTGTACGCCATACCTATTTGGGGCTCAGCGGCTGACACCCATATCCAGCGATTGCAGACAATTCAAAATAAAACACTCCGTGGTATTAGGAGGGCACCCTGATACCTTAGAAACGTACTTATACACAGGGATCTGAGAATCGAACCCATTCTGCAACACATTAAAGATCTCGCATCTAACTTCTACAATAGGTTATATTCAATAAACAACGAAGAAATAGCAAACCTCCCCGACTACGATCCAAGGGAATGCTATAGGCGTCCTAAGACCACTATGTTTTTTCACCCTGGTCTCCTTCCCCTTTCTTAACTTTCCCTCCAACTCTTCTAAACTCTAAATTACAATTGCCGGCGTTTCTGGTTCTGACCTGTCATTTTTTTGATGGATTGACCTCAAGAAGACCGTATTAAATAGTTGTCAATTATATATATATTTACTTATTTATTTATTACTATTATTATTATTATTTTTTATTTATTTATCTATTTATTATTTTTCTTGTTATTATTATTATTATTATTATTTTTAACTTTCAAGTCAACACTTTTCTTTAATCCTGGGAACGGAAATATAGTCACAAAAAATTATCAATACCGAGCCCTGCTCTCTGGTGCCTCGTTAATGTACCATGTCTATGTTTATGTCCTATTGCACATTTCATATATAAATTATGACTCATTTAAAGATACCTCCCGGAAGGGTGGGTTGTAGTTGGCCAAAAAGAATAGTCCTGGATTTCGAACGCAAGTTGCCTTCTCGGTAACTGGCGTTTTGCTGAATTTGGTGTATGATTTCCTGCACGCTGAGACAACGACAGTCCATTAGGCAAGTGTCGCTGCTGTGATGGAAATTCAATTAATTATAGCATTGTTTAACATCCCCTTTGAGTTTGTAGGTTTCTACTCGGACTATGAAACCTAGGAAATTCCGCACGTCGTATATAGTTTCAGTTAAATCATTCGGGAGAAGATTTGCACAAGAAAATGGAGGGTTTTGTCTTACCTTTAAATCTTTTTTATGCTCTGCAACTCTCTGCACAGAGAAGCCTAAATTAACGAACTCATCGCAAACTTCTTCCACTGGGATATCTGCTGGTACACCCTTAAATTAGGATTTTTAGAGGTCTTTCTGGTTAGCACTTATGTTTTATTTATTTCTTCACAATGCGGGAAGCTGTCAAAAGAATCGTGGTGTGGAATGTATCATCACACATTGACTACCATTACAAATTTTGGGCAATTCACTCGTTAGAATGATGCAGAAGAGTCTCTGAGATTAATGCTGATGTTTTCAATAGAGATCCCAGGGAAGAATGCGTCCCGGGCTTATTAAAAGCATCTAAAATGTGCAAAATCCGGTAATGAACGAGTGTTTAAAATTTCTCGTGTCATCAGAAGGATAGGTCGACGTTCGATCCGACAAATTTTCTCGAGGTGATCCGTTTGCCGGGTGTCAGTCACGTTTTACTTGATCGATTGACGTCGTTTGGTATCGGTGGACATCGCGTCCGGTCCGTTCCTTTCGATTTCGCTGGTCCACGAAACGAAAGTCTTACGGAGTCGCTTCACCCCGCCCACCCGGGAGAGTCAGGGATCGAATCCCCCAGCGGCCAGGATTTGGGTTCAGGAGTTGTCGTTGTCGGCAGATCGGCCTTATATTATATAGTGATGACGCTCGCCGGCCCCTTTGAGTAAATTCTCTGCCCACGGCATACTAATAGTTGACGAATATCAATTTTCTCGACATTCGGGTCACCAGAACTTTTTTACGGAAAACGCTTGTCTGTCGGATGCCGCTTCCGGACTCCTTGAATCCCACAAGAGACCGGTACTTATGTTATAAAACATTTTTTTAGTCGAATCAGACCGTTACAGTTCGATTTACAGCAATTCCGCAGTACAAAATGCTTACAAACACACTGGAAGTGAAGAGAAACAGAAAAAAAAATCGAATTTCACGCAAACATTCACCATGTCCGAGAGCAATATACAGGGTGATTTTTATTAAACTGACACTACTCAGAACCATCTGTAGAGCGATCTATCAACCACAATTCCACCAAAATTGATAGAGGGACTAATGACGACATAGCAAAGATTTTCCATGAAAAAAAAAATAGTTCCAAAAGTCACCGATAGGAGTAGCTGTTCTTGTCGTTGCACCCAAGAATATGCACAAAACACAAGTAAAGCATCAAAATGCATATTCACGACTACGTAGTCGACAGCAGCGCCAGTATTTCGGTCTATAAAGATAAGGGGTGAATACAAAAAAGTTGTAATAAGCAGACAAATGAATAGCAAAAAAATTTCACTTCAACACCGCTTTATGCAGCAAACTAGTCCTACACTTTGGTCTTATAAAAAATAAGTTGTACATAGAAAATTCTTATAATTTATAAAATACCACACCCTTATGGGACTGACATAAGCGGTTGTTAGGTGTAAACAGTGCTTTTTTTCTAAAAAAGTTGGTGGGTATACTGTGTTTTCTCAAATATAGGAGCGCATTTTTACTACCGTGTTTTCACAGGTCTCATCACAAGGGAACAAAAAATTGGGAATTAAAAAAAAATACATTTGTTACATATTAAAAATTGATTCGAAAGTTTCTTAACATTTCGGTTAAGTTCAGCCAAAATCATACTTAAAAAAAAAGGTAGGGATACGCCGTATCCCTGCGTACCCCCAGAAAAAAAGCCCTGGGTGTAACTACGTTACATGGGCCACGGTATCGTATATATTGCATAGGGGACAGACATAACTGATTAGCCATGATTTACTTTTTCCAATGCGGGAGACGGTATTCTTGGACCTTACCGCCATATGACACCAAGGTTTTGGTAGACAAGCATTACCCCCCTAAGGGCCGGTACCGTAATTTTGAACGGAATCAAGTGACGACACCGGAACACTTGACCCCGCAAATCAGAAGTCAATTTGAGAACTTGGAGGACATTGCAGCCACGGCATATTTTACCTGCCCCGGTGACGATTAGTGAACACGGGTGTGGTTTTGTCAGTGCCCGACATCGAACCAGAGACGTTTAGATCACTGGCTAGCTGCCTTTGCCAACTGGGCCACCGCGCCAGCAGCTATGATGTATATACACTAGTAATGATAATAAATATGAGGTTTTACTTCTGCTAAATCCAGAGTTTTTCTAAACGTTCTATAGATTTCCAGAAACGTAATATTGACTTGTTTAAAATTTATAATTGATTAAATAAACTGTTTGTAACAAACCTTTGCAAATTAATATTGTGCTTTATTTGTATCATTACAATATATTGCAGTTTAGCAGTTAAAATTTTGTAAATATCTGTGAAATTTAAATAAGGTGACCTATTAATGTCACAGATATTTTTTGACTTGAATTGATTGTTGTCGTGGATCCTTTATTAGTGGAAGTCCATTATAATTTGTATATTACATTCTCAAATTTAGTACGACCACTTATATTTTCCAGCATAATAATTGAAAATATTTCCAGTGTGTTTCTTATTATGCTTGTTATGAAATATCATAATTTAAAGATACCGCCCAGGAGGGTGGGTAGCAATTGGTCAAAAACAATCGTCCTGGGTTTCGAACGCACGTTGCCTGTATGGTAATTGGTTTTGCTCAGAATTTGGTGTTAAGGTTCCCTGCGTACTAAAGAGGACAAGGGACCTTCAAACTCGGATTTTTAAATTTTCAATTCTTAACTTTATATACAAAAAGAGAATAATTTGTATTCTTTTTTACTACATTGAAGACCGAATTTAAAATTGGGATTCTTTGGCAGAATACTGACTAGTTAAAAAAAGTTTTCTACCATTTTTCAAAATGTTCGAGGTGTATTCCAAATTATTTAAATACCTTAATTTTTGTAATGTAAGTTTGCCGTACATATACAAACATAGTTGTGCAATGATTTTTTTTGTGTGACTCTGAAGCCATAAATAATTATTTTAAAATCTTTCTTTTTTCTTCTTTATTTCATGGTTTATACTTTTGAAAAATATCTGCAGTTTCAAATAATGATGCCCAGGTTCGTGGAAAATACTTCAATTAACAATCCTGAGAAATTTGGAAGAAATCAGGAGAAAAGTAAAGCGCATGGAGCATTTTGAAAAAATTTAGCATTTTTGAAGAATTTTTTGATAAATAAGTCTTATTTTTTCACAAAATACTTAATTGTGAATTCAAATTGTCTTCAACGTATTAGGAAAGAATATTAATTATTCTCATTTTGTATATAAGAGTAAAATATTGAAAAGTTAAAATTACAAATTAAAAGGTCCTTTGCACCCTTAAGCCAACGACAGTCCATTAGGCAAGTGTCACTGCTGTGATGGGAAATTCAAATAATTATAGCATTTCTTAACATCCCCTTTGAGTTTGTAGGTTTCTACTCTGACGATGAAACCTAGAATATTCCGTACGTCGTACATAGTTTTAGTTAAATCATTAGGAAAGAGATTGTACAATAAAATGGAGGGTTTTGTCTTTTCTTTAAATCTTTTTTAAGCTGTACAACTCTCTGTTCAGAGAAGCCTAAATTTACGAGCTTGTCGCGAACTTCTTCCACTGGGATATCTGCTGGTACACCCTTAAATTAGGATTTTTAGAGGTCTTTCTGGTTAGCACTTATGTTTTATTTATTTCTTCACAACGCGGGAAGCTGTCAAAAGAATCGTGGTGTGGAATGTATCATCGCACATTGACTACCTTTACAAATTTTGGACAATTCACTCGTTAGAATGATGCACAAGAGTCTCTGAGATTAATGCTGATATTTTCAATAGAGATCCCAGGGAGAATGCGTCCCGGGCTTATTAAAAGCATCTATCCGCAAAATCCGGTCGATTGACGTCGTTTGGCATCGGTGGACGTCGCGTCCGGTCCGTTCCATCCGATTTCGCTGGTCTACGGAACGCAAGTCTTACGGAGTCGCTTCACCCCGCCCACCCGGGAGAGTCAGGGGTCGAATCCCCGAGCGCCAGGATTCGGGTTCAAAAGTTGTCGTTGTCGGCAGATCAGCCTTATATTACATAGTGGTGACGCTCGCCGGCCCCTTTGAGTAAATTTTCTGCCCACGACATACAAATAGTTGACGAATATCAATTTTCTCGACATTCGGGTCAATAGAACTTTTTTACGGAAAACGCTTGTCTGTCGGATGCCGCTTCCGGACTTCTTGAATCCCACAAGAGACCGGTACATTTGTTAAAAAACATTTTCCTAGTTGAATTAGACCGTTACAGTTCGATTTACAGCAATTCCGCAGTACAAAATGTTACAAACACACTAGAAGGGAAGAGAAACAGAAAAAAAATCGAATTACACGCAAACATTCGAGTTCTCCATGTCCGAAAGCAATACACAGGGTGATTTTTATTAAACTGACACTAATCAGAGCCATCTGTAGCGCTATCTATCAACCACAATTCCACCAAAATTGATAGAGGGGCTAATGACGACATAGCAAAGAGTTTCCATGAAAAAAAAATTAGTTTCAAAAGTAACCGATAGAGGTAGCTGTTGTTGTGGGTGCACCCAACAATTTGCACAAAACTCAAATAAAGCATCAAAATGCAAATTCACGACTACGTAGTCGACAGCAGCGCCAGTCGATATATTTCGGTCTATAAAGATAAGGGGTGAATACAGAAAAAGTTGTAATAAGCAGACAAATGAATAGCAAAAAATTTTCAACACCGCTTTATGCAGCAAATTCCCTTCTACCTCCTTCAATGTGACCTCCATCCTGGTGGACGATCCATTGCATCCTGAACACTAAGTTCTCAATGGCCGAGCGTAACATGTCACCTTGAATGTTCATCACAGTCCGGGATAGGTTGACCTTTAGGGCCGCCAAGTTAGAGACTCCACCAAGATACACATTGTTTTTTGAATAACCCCACAGAAAGAAGTCACATTGGTTAGTTCCGGGATGCCATGTGGCCCTGCAAGTGGAAAAAAGCGACTGATGACCCTTTCTTCTGTAAAGTGATGGCGCAACAGATTCCGCACCGATCTTTATAGCCCCAAATACTGGCGCTGCTGTCACCTATGTAGTCATGAAATTGCATTTTGATGTTTTACTTGCGTTTTATGAAAATTATCGGGTACGCGGACAACAATTCGGCGTTGCTAGAAAATGAGCACCCCAGACCATCACGTCTGGTTGTCGGCCCGTATGGCGGAAGTCAGGTTGGTATCCCACTACTGTTCGGGGCGTCTGCAGACACGTATTCGCTGGTTATTGGTGCTCAAATCTAAGTGGGACTCATCACTGAGGACTATTCTACTCCAGTCAGTATCATTCGGGGTCGAATGTGCCTGACACCACTGCAAACGGGCCTGTCGGCGTACAGAGATCAATGTTAGTGTCCGCTGGGGGCACCGTGGGCACAGACCACTTTCTCTGAGCCGCCTATGAATGGTTCTTGTCACTGGAGCACTATTTGCACGTACGATCTATGATAATGATGTATCTGACGCTCTGACGATTGCTCGGTCCTCATGTTCTGTCGTTTCTCTAGGCCGACTGCTTCCTTCTTGACGCTGTGTTCGGTTATGGTTCACCCACTGCTTCCAACATCGTTTAATAATGGTGTCTCTCCTATCCAAATGTTGCGCGAGCGATTCACCGATTATACCAACCGGCTTCTTTCAGCCCAACTACACGTCCTCTCTCAACTGCTGACATCTGCGCATATTGTATGCGATGTACACCTGTATGCGAGACATAGTTACTGTATACCTGAGTAAACGGAATGAAATTCCCAAAGAATTTATGACCTGGAATCGAAATTTCTCCTCTTTAATATCCTGTCACTTGCCCAATTAAGATGCACTGCAGCGTCACATGTTCATTCACTGGCCACCAAACTTTAAAATTTTGCATTTTCCGTCGAAACATGTATGCATATCAATTTGTGTCCAATTTATATTATCCCTTCTTGGTGCGTCGTTTTTTTTTGTCTAAGAGAGTATATATATATATATATATATATATATATATATATATATATATATATATATACCCCCTTAGGGCTTTTTACCTCCACACAATGATAGGACATGGTGCCAATTTCAATGGGCAAGGTCTCTTCTGTATAAACATTCGCGTAACAGCTTTTCTCTACAGAAAATAGTGTTAAAAAAATGAAGGAATAAAGTTAAACAGTCTACTTTTAAGAAATGGATTTGGTGTCCTTTACCTCCAATATATACACACACAGACAGACACACACACACATACATATATATATATATATATATATATATATATATATATATATATATATATATATATATATATATACCCAGTGCCAGAAAGTTTTGTAGCTGTCTGCGACAAGCTTTTAAAATTTCATAATCTGTCTGCAAATTTTGCGTGTAATTTTATCAAATAAATAATACATTAAACCAGCTATTTTTTATCATTTTATTTAAGACATGGTAAGCATGATGCATTCTCATTAATTTTGCTTATAACTTTTGAAGTTACAAAGCGTTTCATAATCTCACTTCTTGTAGGGTTTCTAAAATGAGAAGGATAAGCAGAACCATACATGGACAATAAAGCTGCTTTTAAAAATCTTTTGGTACTTTTATAACCAGATGGGGGCCCATTCAGTTGAATAAAAACCCTTTTATCATTAGTGCCCACTTTTTCATCAGTCCCATCTTTCAATCTCAGCCTATGTTTACCGACGACATCAATTACAGATCCCCAAGTCTCACATACAGCTTCAGAGACTGGCATTGAAATAACGAAAACAAGTAACTTTAGAAATGTAGGAAGCTTTTCCTTCAGTTCATGGAATGCAATTTTAAATAAATGCTTCAGATCTGGTGCATCACCCTCAGTAACAATTGTGTATACTCTATTGCACATCCATTCATTGAATATCTGATATTCAAACCACAGAGTCTTTCTTAAGTCCACGGAAGACTTCACAAAAGGAAACACATTTAAAATGTCACTGAAGCTATATTCAGTGAGTCCCTTGTTCGGTTTTGCTTCCTCTATGCTTTGGATAAACCAAAAAATTATAGTTGAACAAAACCTTGCTCTGGTCAATGACAGAAAAAAATGTTGGTTTACCATCTGATTCAGTTTCACAGAAATATACACTGAACTGTTCAATTAGAGCTTTTACATAGCTTGATAGGCATAAGAAATTACCTCTTAGCTCATCACATTCACTAGCTTCGTGCTGTGATCTAAGACTCTTTAAGCAAATTGGTTTCTTAGGAAGGGGAACGCCATGGTATGTACTGGAAATACCACTATTTGATGAAGGAAACATTTCCAGTGCTGTTGATAAATTTAAAAACAATGTTTTAGGCAGATTTTCCAATGCAGCTGCAAAAAAATGCTTATTTCCCCTTTTTTATCTTCATTTTCATAGACTGCAGTTGAAAGTTGCTCAAAATATGTCTTCATAATTTCAAGGGATGAAATGAGGCTTTTAATATAACATGTTTATTCCCAAGGCATATGATCTGTTTCTTGTACCTTTTTGGATGTTTTCCCAAGAACAGAACAGATATCTGCAAGTGCTAGAATGTTTATCATCGTCAGCTTATTCATTAATCTGTCCCGTAATTCAAAACCATCAGGGTCTTGTTCACAGGCAAAGATTAATGTCTGATAATCTGCTAAAAATGTGTGAAAAACTGTTTCACAATGGGCTGAAAACTTCATAGTCTTGAAAAGTTGGCGTCTGTAAAAGAATCCAGGGAACTGTTCAGAACATTTTAAACATTATTCCAAATTTTTAGCCCAGGTTAATTTCCAATTAATTTTCTGGTCAGGGTGTCGTCTTTGAAAATGTGTGCTCAAGTTTTTTTTTACTAATTCACAATCACACACACCACACACACCACACACAACCTTATCACGAGAAAGCCATTCTAAACACGTGTGTTTCAATATTTCTATAGAACGAGAGTTGCTCTTAGCGGGCGCAGAACACACAGGCAAGCGCAAAATTGTAATGAAGCAAAGGAATTCACCTATGCGCGCATGAGTTCGAGCAGTAATGCTAATTTTCAAATATCACACTACTGCGCCTGCGCAAGCTCATCGCCCTGAGTTCGTCGCCTGTGACGTCAGCTGCGCTTGCCTTAGCGTTCCGAAGGTGCAAAAGAAAACACGAACGAACATGTGGGATCCGGCGTGTTCGTGATAAACGCCTGCTTTTATGCGTACTGTGCTCGATAGGGCGGGCTCTATTACACGCTTCTCGGCGAAAGACAGCATTTCCCGCGGCATCTCACTAACAAGAGAAGAAGTACGTAATGCTGCGTACTGCCGCGGAAAAAAATGTTCGAGAGTTGTGGACAATTTTTAAAACATTTTATTGGTGCAGACGAAAAAATGTCCGAAATTTGCAGACAATTTTTGAAATTGTTTTCATTAGTGCAGACAAAAACTGTCCGCAAGGGGTTTTCTATGTCCGCGACGACGTCGCCGTGTCGCGGTGTTTCTGCCACTGGGTATATATATATATATGTGTGTGTGTGTGTGTGTGTAAGAGTAAACTGGCTTGATGTTTTAGTAATGATCATCACAGGCAAGCTGTTTCATGTCTTTTACAAAAATAAAATTATAACTAGAAGCGTACGAAACCATGTTTAATATAGAAATTTGGGATACCCAAAACAGGTCAATTCTCTACCCAGTAACTACCCAGTCCGGGTGTAAACCCGGAAAGAGAAATTTACTCTTACAGTTTATGTAAAACAAATTTGATTCTCTGCGGCATGCAGGAAAATTGTACCCAAAACTGAAAAGCTAGGTATCATTTCTAATACCCCTTCGGCAATATAATTGCTATAAACTGCTAATGATACAGAAGTTTTCTTCTTTAAAAGTGTTGAAACTGCGACGTCATAGAACGATAAAAATATTTGAAAAAAAAAATAAAATCAAACTTCTGTCAAAGGACGCCATAATGATTTCTAAATAGTTTTTAATGTGAAATATCTAGATTTATATACCACACATCAACAGATTTTTGAAAGGACATGAATTTTCATCTTGATGTCCTTTCAAAAGTGTTGGATGAATGTTGTAATCATCTAAGGTGGTACGAGGAGTTCAATAATAATAACTACAATGGGCTGGTTTTTCTGGCCTGTAAGTTCTTCAATCGGAAGTGGCGCGTCAGTCATCCCTGTCCATTATTGTTTGGACTACAGGCTGTTGAACTCTCGACATTCAGCAGTTGTAGCTGACAGATACAGCATGCTGTATAGCAGGGACTGCTCCAGAGTTTTTTTGGGGGGGACAACGTCAGCCCTTAGGGTTATATATATATATATCTGTGATATACCTGTGATCAGGATATATATATATATATATATATATATATATATATATATATATATATATCCTGTCTGTGATTTGGACTACAGTCGGTTGAACTCTTGTTACTCAGCAGTTGTAGCTGATAGATACAGTATGGTGTGTGGACAGATGTTAGAAATAATTCGTTGATGTAATCAAAATGGTCTAGTTATTAACTGAATATTCAGTAACTATGTCTTGTTTGTTTCTGGATGCATACAAGAAATGAGTATCCTGCTCTTTTTAGTCAAGCACTAAAATTTTTAACTCCATTTGTAACAACGTATTTATGTGAACGTGGGTTTTAAGAGCTAGTGTATTTGAAAAATAAGTGCAGGAATAGACTGAGCGTGGAAAACGACATAAGAATAAAGATAAGCACTATTGAACCTAACATAGAAGCTCAATTAAAAAATAAGCTTAAGCAACAGTAAGTTTCTCAATCCTCCTGATAGACATTTTAGTGTTTGGAAACTGTATTTGCCATTTGTTAATAACAATCACGTACAAAAGACTTTTCCTAGTTTTATGGATTTATTTTTTGTATTTGTTTTTATTTAAATATATTTTATAATGTAACTCATATGTGTATAGAATTTGTTTGACCCCCCTCACCCCCTCAAAAAGTTATAACATAACCAATCGTACTCCAATGCACTTCAAAGTTATCAGGTGGTACTCAAGTATAAAAAGTTGGGAATCACTGATCTGAAGCATAACTGCAGTCAACAAAAATTAGAAGTAAACGAGTGGTACAGAAGTGAACTAGGTAACATCGTTGCATTAAAACTTGAAAGCATAAATGCGAATCGTAATTTGCACTCATGCTTTGTGTACTGCGGTGCATGGAAAAAGATGTAGATCTGTTGATACGCTGAAAATATGACAAGATAGAGAGCAGGCTGCCTCTGATGCAGTCATATGGCAAAAAATATCAGAAGACGTAGACTGTACCCTCGGCACACTGGAGTCAAATTCCAAACTAGTAGGAGGTGTTACCACCGAACATCTTTGGCTACTAACCATACGGCTGGTTTGCAGGTTACTCACAACCTCACTAGACAAAGCACTGACACTAACAATATTAGATTTCAGTAACTTTCGGTTCCCATCCTGAGAAGGAGACCCGGCACAACAGGCCCAAGAACATAGGATTCATACGTAATGGGCGGAGCTACAGTGGGCGGACTACGAGAGTTGTTCATTCCGGCCCTCACCTCAGACGATTTATTCCCCATAGGCATAATAGACGGTATGCTGGAAACCTTTGAAAGAACACTCATCCTAGTACGACAGGACACAGGCGACAATTGATCAGGCATGTGAATTTTACTGCTCGCAACGGCGCTGGCATACGAGCACGGACCCTGCACCTACCGGTGACGCGGCACTTGGCACGGAAGAAGTCAGTACTGCAGGCGGTGGCAAATGGACCTTAAATTCCCTGTCCCGAATCACCGGCATACTTATCAGTGGCCTTAAAGACCCGGTAAGTAGAACAGTGCTACTTGGCAAAAAAGCCTGGCTGAACGTCCCAATTTCAGTTAGTCTAGAATTGTGCCTCAGCCAGGGAAGACTTAACGCAGGTCGCAACGGAAAGTCAGACAATGTCACTTAGTGTGACCGGAGCACCTTCCCGAACACAAGAAACACCTACCCGGTAAAAAACTATACTCGGGGGTCCTAACCGCGCTTGCTTAATTGGGGGGGGGGGTATGTCCCAGACTCCGGTAACGCCCAAAAAGAGAAAAATTACCCCAACGAGCAAAGAAGAAAGCAGTTAAATATGCCGACCACTACTAATCTGCTCACAGACAGTGCAAAGACTACGAAAAGACACAGAACAACGTATCTGCTTAGGAAAAACCTAGACAAGATCAAAACCGCTCAACCGCCACAGAGTGCTCAGAAGCTTTCGCTAATTTCGGCAAAAATACTGAAAATTCAGTAGAGTTACCGAAAAGTGCGGCTAACAGGGCAAAGACCAGACCAAAATGAGTTAAGTTTGTCAAGGACTTACTAGTACTACCCTTTGATGTTATAAAAAATAAGTTGTACATGGAAAATTCTTATAATTAATAAAATACCACGTCCTCATGGGACAGACATAAGAGGTTGTTAGGTGCAACCAGTGCTTTTTTTCTAAAAGAATTATTTGGTATAGTGTGTTTTCTCAAATAAAGGTGCGTATTTTTAGTACCGTGTTTTCACAGGTCACGTCACAGGGGAACAAAAAATTCGCAATTAAAAAAAACCTTTTTATTTTATATTAACAATTGATTCGTAAGTTTCTTAAAATTTCGGTTAAGTTTAGACATAATAATAATTAAAAAATAAAAGGTGGGGATACGCCATATTCCTGCGTATCCCCAGAAAAAAAGCCCTGGGTGTAACTACGTTTCATTGGACACGCCATCGCAAGTATTGTATAGGGGACAGACATAACTGATTTGCTATGTTTTTTTTTCCAATGCAGCAGATGGTATTCTTGGATATTATCCTTACCGACATATGACGCCGCGGTCTTGCCGGACACTTTTCTGAGAGCACCGTATAGGTAGACAAACATTACCCCTCTATAAGCCGGTCCCGCAATTTTGAACGGAGTCAAATGACGAGATTGGAACTCTTGATCCGCACCTCCAGAGGTAAATTTGAGAACTTGTAGGACATTGCAGCCACGACATATTTTACGTGTCCCGGCGACCATTAGTGAACGCGGCAGTGGTTTTGTAAGCGACCGGCATCGAACCAGAGACGTTTAGATCACTGGCTCGCTGCCTTTGCCAACTGGGTCACCGCGTCCGCAGCTATGATTTATACGAGCGCCGTATAGAAAAAAAACGGCCTGGGAAAACGTCTAAACGTTCTAAAGATTCGTCTAAACGTTCTTTAGATTTCCAGAAGCGTAATATTGACTTGTTCAAAATTTATAATTGAGAAAATAAACTGTTTGTAACAAAGTTTGCAAGTTAATATTATGTTTTATTTGTATCACTACAATACATTGCAGGTTAGCAGTTAAAATTTTGTAAATAACTGTGAAATGTAACCCTTCAGCGGGCGCGCCGGTATATAAAGTGCAACATTTTCATAATTTTGAATGGTTTGTTTTTACATGTAAGGTTTGGATGTTCTAGGCAGTTTCTATTTATAGCGCTACACCCTTTCTAATGCAGGTCTGATTTTCTGACCTTTGTATTCCTTTCCATTCATTTTTAATTGTGATTCAAACAGAGGATACTTCTATTTGTTGCGCTCTGTGCACAACGCGCCTGGTCACGTAAGAAAATATTCCTTATTTTGTTTTTGGTTATTTCGCTAAAATAATTCTAAGCATTTACAAAGTTGCTCTTATATGATTATAAATTTAAAAAATCCAATCAAATAAATGTCCTGATCAAGTTTTAAATACTAAATAATTATTAATAATTTTGCTCCCGATGTTAAAAGAAATTTTACTTTTCGTAGCATAGGAACACTATGTTCCTAGGCTACGAAAAAAATAAGGGAGTCATACTTTTGTCGACAATGCATGATGATGCAACAGTGGATGACTATTCTGGTAAACCAGCGATTATACTGGATTACAATACGACAAAAGCAGGAGTTGATGTTGTGGATCAAATGTGCAGCTATTACACGATATCCCGCATATCCCGAAGATGGACTCTTTCGTTGTGTTTTAGGTTTTTGGACATAATAGGAATCAATTCGCAAGTTGTCCTTAGATCCAATAAACTGGACAGTTTTGAAAGAAGGCGATTGTATCTACATTGTTTGGCTTTAGAACTTCTCGAAAGCCATTTGAAGACCCGCGAAAATATTCTATCTCTTCCTCCAGACATAACTGGATTCTTACTAAAATATAAAGTGGAAACTTCCCGAGAAGCAGAACCAGAGGTGTTGGCAAAAAAAGAGACTAAACTATAATATATATGCGGACGGCTAAATAATGTAACTACCACAATAAAGTGTGATAAATGTAATAGTTTTTCATGCAAGGCGCTTTGCAAAATCCGTACTATATGTTTGCGATGTGAAGAAATGGAAGAAAACTGAAGAGATTTGAACAAATTATTTGTGTTTTAAAAATAAATTTTAATTTTTTATGAAAATTTCTTCTTATTCATTTTTTGCCTTTAATTATAAATAATCTCAATATTATCAACATTTTATATTTTGTCATAAAACACAGAATTATTATTTCCAATTTGAAAAAAAAAGTTCATTAAAAAAGGAATAATCAAGGTTTAAAGAGACGTTGCACTTTGTGCAACGCGCTCCTGATGGTGTTACAAAAATTGGCGTGCCCGCTGAAGGATTAAATAAGGTAACATATCAATGTCACAGATATTTTTTGACTTGAAATCACTTTTGTCTTGGATCCTTTATCAGTGCAAGTCCTTTAGTAGTGCTAGTCCTTTATAATTTGTATATTACTTTATTAAATTTAGTACTACCACTTAAATTTTCCAGCGTAAGAATTGAAAATATTTCCGGTGTGTTTCCTGCTATGTCAATTTACAAACGTTAAGATCGGTTTAAAGATACTTCCCGGAAGGGTGGGTAGCAGTTGGCTAAAAGCAATCGTCCTGGGTTTTGAATGCACGTTGCCGTTCCAGTAATTGGTGTTTCGCAGAATTTGGTGTTAGAATTTCCTGCACACTTAAGAAAACGACAGTCCGTTAGGCAAGTGTCGCTGCTGTGATGGAAATTCAAATAATTATAGCATTTCTTAACATCCCCTTTGAGTTTTTAGGTTTCTGCTCTGACGATAAAACCTAGAAAATTCCCCACGTCGTATACAGTTTTAGTAAAATCATTAGGGAAAATATTATACAAGAAAATGGAGAGTTTTTCTTATATTTAAACCTTTTTTAAGCTGTGCAACTCTCTGCACAGAGAAGCCTAAATTTACAAACTCATCGAGAACTTCTTCCACTGGGATATCTGCTGGTACACCCTTAAATTAGGATTTTTAGAAGTCTTTCTGGTTAGCACTTAGGTTTTATTTATTTCTTCACAACGCGGGAAGCTGTCAAAAGAATCGTGGTGTGGAATGTATCATCACACATTGACTACCTTTACAAATTTTGGGCAATTCACTCGTTAGAATGATGCACAAGAGTCTCTGAGATTAATGCTGATATTTTCAATAGAGATCCCAGGGCAGAATGTGTCCCGGGCTTATTAAAATCATCTAAAATGTGCAGAATCCGCTAATGAACTAGTGTTTAAAATTTCTCGTGTCATCAGAAGAGTAGGTCGACGTTCGATCCGACAAATTTTCTCGTGTTGATCCGTTTCCCGGGTGTCAGTCACGTTTTACTTGGTCGATTGACGTCGCGTCCGGTCCGTTCCATCCGATTTCGCTGGTCTACGAAACGCAAGTCTTACGGAGTCGCTTCACCCCGCCCACTCGGGAGAGTCAGGGGTCGAATCCCCGAGCGGCCAGGATTCGGGTTCAAGAGTTGTCGGGGACTTCCACTGGGATATCTGCTGGTACACTCTTAATTAAGATTTATTAGAGATTTTTTCACTAGGCGGGAAGCTGTCAAAAAAATTCTTGTGTGGAATGTATCATCACACATTGACTACTTTTACAAATTTTGGGCAATTCACTCGTTAGAATGATGAACTAGAGTCTCTGAGATTAATGCTGATGTTTTCAATAGAGATCCCAGGGCAGAATGTCTAAAATGCACGAAAGCCGGTAATGAACGAGTGTTTAAAATTTCTCGTGTCATCAAAAGGGGAGGTCGACGTTCGATCCGACAAATTTTCTCGAAGGAATCCACAGTACAAAATGTTTACAAACACACTAGAAATGAAGAGAAACAGAAAAAAAATCAAATCGAATTACACGCAAACATTCGAAGTTCTCCATGTCCAGATAGCAATATACACTGGTGTATGAAATTAAGAGAATTTGCAGACTTCGTCGATTGTCTCTAGAACTACTGTACTGATTTTAATGAAATTTGATATGTATATACATTAATTCAATACAAAACAAATAACCATACAATAATTGTAATACACACGCATGATCGGGCGTAACACTCGTTGGAGTCAGAAGGTATGAAGCAGCGGTTGCAGAATAAACAAAAAAAATGGGTTAATAGATGGGTTAATTTTGCAGCAATCGGTAAATTTCAATTTGTAACCGTAAAAATGAGTAACCACCAACGTTTAGATGATAGAATGGGGGGCGAATTGTGGGGAGGCTACAAACAGACCAATCTCAAGTCCAAATTTGTAGAGAGTTTAATTTAACGCCCAGCGTCGTGTGTAACTTATAGAAACAGTTCCAGGATACCGGATTCATCGAGAGAAAGCCTGTGCAAGGTCGTCCAAGAGCCACGACGGCCAGAGAAGATCGCCATTTGTCGATTATAGCGAGGCGTAACAGGAGTGCTACAGCTTCTCAGCTCTCTCGTGACTTGTATGCAGCCACAGGAACCCGTGTATCAAGGGTGACTGTTTCCAAGAGACTTTATGAGAGAGGATTGTTTGCAAGAAGACCTGCTGTTTGCGTCCCGCTCACTTCTACGAACAGGAGAATCCGTTTATCATGGTGCAGAGAGCATAGAGATCGGAGTATGGATCAATGGGTGACCGTTCTCTTCACTGATGAGTCCCGGTTGAGCCTAAACACCGATTCTCGCCGTACGTTCACATGGAGAGAACCAGGGACCCGCTACCTACGCTTCAATGTCCGCGAAATCGACCATTATGGCGGAGGAGGTTTAATGGTCTGGGCAGGCATCATGTTGGATGGCCGCACACCTCTCCATGTCTTTGAAAGAGGCACTGTGACTAGTGTGAGGTATAGGTATGAGGTCTTGGAGCCCTATGTTCGCCTTTTCAGGGGTGCAGTTGGCCCTGAGTTCATTTTAATGGACAATAACGCGAGGCCATATAGAGCTCTTCTGGTCGACGAATTTCTAGAGTGTGAGGATATTTGCTGCAGGGATTGACCATCCAGATATCCAGACCTTAACCCTATAGAGCATGTTTGGAACGCTCTGGGGAGGGCAATTGCAACTCGCACCCCCCCCCCCCTTCGAGAACCATCCAGGGAATGAAAACAGCGTTTCTGAACGAGTGGGACCAATTGCCACAGCAAATGATAAACTGCCTTATTTCAAATCACGCTGCGAGACCTGTATATCTGTAAGAGGGGACCATACCCCCCTATTAACCCATATATTAACCCATTTTTTTTGTTTATTCTGCAACCGCTTATTAATACCTTCCGACTCTAACGAGTGTTACCCACAATCATGCTTGTGTATTACAATTATTGAATGGTTATTTGTTTTGTATTATATCAATGTATGTACATATCAAATATCCTTAATATCGGTACAGTAGTTCTAGAGATAATCGACCAAGTCTGCAAATTCTCTTAATTTCTTACACCAGTGTACATCGGTACATCTTCCTCCTAGACTCGAAGATAAGTCATTCATCACGCGCGCCTCCGGCGCCCGACTTGAGATACTTGCTAGCGGTTTTTTATTCTTCGGATTGGGTGAACCGTTCCTACAGTTAGTGGAATAGCAGATCAACCCGGGAAGAATGAATTCCAGATCTTGGGCCCCTTTTCAAAAATTAGTTTGATATCGAGGGCAATAGTTTATTAGTTTAATATCAAGGTTTAATATATATATATATATATATATATATATATATATATATATATATATATATACATATATGAAACAATAACCTTTCATTATCATTAAATAAAACGCCTATTCAAATTTCTTAAATCTTCTCGCAATATCGTCCCTCAACCTAAATTTGACCTAGGAATAACCGAAATAATCTAGTAGATTCCCCCCTAAACGCCACGCGTGGCCAACAGCTTATATAACCATTATATAAGGCCGAAGTTCTTGACATTCGAAATCATCTCCCCATATGACGTGTTAAAGTCAGGTGTCATATTTTGACCAATCGGAATTTCAATTTAATAGTACGCGGGTGAGAGATTTAGTTTCGTTCGCGCTTTTGTGTGTTTGCCAAGGTGTTGTTAGGATGTAAAACTTGGGCGCGCTGCGTCCCCTTTGTCCTGTAGATGATGATCCCGACAGAGGCCGGAATAGGCCATAATGAACGGATTAATGTCCAGAAAGGATGGTGTGTAACTCAGTGTGAAAGAACCGTATGATGTTCCCTGGAAATTCCTGCAAAATAAATATAAATCGAGATGAAACCGCCTCTTCCTTTCTGGTGACGGATGTAGTTAACTCTACATTGTGACTGCCTCCACTTGTCGACCACTTCTACTGCTTAATGTTCCGACTACTACAAATACTATGAAGTTACAAGACTGTTGAACTTCGCCCCGTCAAGGATCTTATACACACACACACACACACACACACACACACATATATATATATATATATATATATATATATATATATATATATATATGTGTGTGTGTGTGTAATATCTTAATTATTAGGCCCTCCATTCTAGCATTTAAATTCCCTTACTTAAATCTAATCTCCAGTAATATTAATTTAACGCTTTAAAACCCTTAGCCTCAGAAATTCCCATGAATTGCATGCCTTTGCATTTTTACACGTGTATATTTCCGAATTCAGGAGTGGGTTAGCTTCCTGAGCCCCTAAATCTGCTGACCCTACGAATAATAGCCACATGTTTTTTTTTGCCCTCTCGCGTTTAATGTTGAAAGGTGATATTACTCCGAGCCGTTCTTCTGGAATGAACGGATGTATTTTCGCACTAATAAACGATGTAATAAGGAGTTTGGCCGACTGCATTTAAATCTAATTTCTATTCCTTTCAGACTGAGTCTAGCTCCAGCCATGTAAATGTGAGTTAGTTTTCCCTTTCGTGATGTAATGGTGATATTACACACACACATACACACATATATATATGTGTGTGTGTGTGTAGACGCTGATTCAAGAATCTTAGTCTTAATCATGTCACCAATGGCTTGCCAGACGCCCTTGTCTAACTTATGCAACAAACGATTTTTCTTCTCTTCTACTTCAAAAATTTCAATTTCATGTAAGAAAAAACCTTCACTAAAAATTAACTGTAAAATATTTTTTAAAGGGAGAGTGGGAAATTACTTTTCTAAATCACATTTTGAGAAAAAAAAATATTAACAAATTACAAAAATCTGATAAACTATCATTTGCCATATTTACTGGCAGCTTAAATTTTGTTTGTTTATGTATGTTCGTTATGATAGAGTGTTAATGTTATCGAGTACCCTTTAAAACTAACCTTGAAGCACAAATTGTGTTATATATATGTGTGTGTGCATTGTTTTAAATAACTTTAAGTTGGGAAATATGATTCTAAAAGGTAATTAGGGCTTTCCTATTAGTGTTAAATATGCTTACACATATTCAAACACCAATTTATTCCAAATTGCAAGTTGTCAAATCAACTCTCAAAAATATATTCTGGTGCTGTCGTACGAATTGATTGTCTTATGGTATAGAGATGATTATCACCTTAGGGAACCAGCAAAATAGAAATACTAATAAAATGTGAATTGAATCGTGGGGCCTAGGATCGAAATAAAAAATAAATCCCAGTCCAAGGTACAACACATTCACACTCCTCTGCTGTAAGTCACATTCATACTAAAACACATTCTTGCAAAATATTTGCATCTTATTGCTATTTGTACTTTATTTACGTTGGTTTTCCTGTTTTTTCACATTCATACTGCTCTGAATCGAGAATTGCCATTATAAACCGGAGCTGCACCCCTCAGACCACAATCCTATATCGACCTGGTCTGGAATACATCCCAGCCAGTGGCATAAGCAACAAACAACGACAACACTGAATTAATTTAAATAACAAATGACGAAAACAGTTGATACAGGAATTTCGATAACTTCCTAAGCTAGGTGGTGGGGTTATCGAGTTCTGCAATTTTTCCCTTTGTAGAAAAATCTAGAAAGCCGTCAAGGGTATAAAAGCATGCCAACTCAGTTCATAAAGTTTTTCATTCATTCGTTTCTTAGTTGAGGTTCAGTTTCTCTCTCTCTGAACTGTACGCCTGTGATTGTGTCTGTGTGCATCGTTTCAAATCTGAGGCCTTTTGCTGAACTTCGGTGTAATCCAAAGTGACTGTTTTGAGGTATTTGTGCCCTGTTAAAGACTGAAAAAGATACAAACATGTGTCACTGTTAGCTGGAGTAACCATTCACAAATATAGCCGAGTGAAACGCTACAAAATAAATTTTACATAACATATTACAAGAGAAAATATCTAGAGCAGGGGTTCCAAACCTTTTTCCAGCATCGACCCCAAAAGCCCACCCCTAGGTGTTGGTTGTTACTCTAGATCAGGGATTCCCAACGGGATCCAGTTGGACCCCTTGAGGATCGATGGAAGTTTAAAAAGGGGCTATAGTATTACAGGGGTCTATTGGGGCTCTATGATAAATTTTTATGTTTTAAAACTTAATTAATTTTTTAGGAATGTAATAATTAGAAAATAATATCCGTTTTAAAATGTATAAATACAGATTTGCATAAGGCGGAGTGATTCATGCATCTAAAGTCGAATATCATGACACTTTTGTATATGCCTCGAATGCCGCCGTCGGCTTTTATTTTTGTACCATCACTAGAGGCAGAACTGGGGAAATCCACTGGACCTTAAACAGCACATGGGTCCTCCCGATTCAACCATGAGAAGCAGTTTCTTTTTTCTCTTGGCGGTGTTTGTGCAATTTCAATCTGTGTTTATGAAATCTTGTTTGCACTTCTGAAATTAAAAATGAAAATAGTACAAAAATAATAAAGCATAAACCTAATCAACCATTTTTTCTATTTTGTTCATATACTTACTGCAAATGTTATCTTTAAGTGCTTTATGTGCAATTATTAGTATTATAATTATGTTGTATGCTACATATTATAGAGAAAAATGTGAGGGGGTCGATGAAGAAAATTATTCTTTTAAAAGGGATCGGTGCTGGAAAAAGGTTTGGAACCCTTGCTCTGGAACTTTTCTCTTGTAATATGTTATGTAAAATTTATTTTGTAGCGTTTCGCTCGGCTATATTTGTGAATGATTACTCCAGCTAACAGTGACGCTTGTTTGTATCTTTTACAGTCTTTAACAGAGCACAAATACCACAAAACAGTCACTTTGGATTAAACCGAAGATCAGCAAAAGGCCTCAGATTTGAAACGGGGCACGCAGACACAATCACAGGCGTACAGTTCAGAGAGAGAGAGAGAAGCTGAACCTCAACTAAGAAACGAATGAATGAAAAATTTTATGAACTGAGTAGGCATGCATTTATACCCTGGACAACTTTCTAGATTTTTATACAAAGGGAAAAATTGCAGAACTCGATAACGCCACCACCTAGTTTAGGAAGTTATCGAAATTCCTATATCATCTGTTTTCGTCATTTGTTATTTAAATTAATTCAGTGTTGTCGTTGTTTGTTGCTTTTGCCACTGGCTGGAATGTATTCCAAACCAGATCCATATAGGGGTGTGGTCTAAGGGGTGTAGCTCCGGTTTATAATGGTACTCCAAGGGTCAGAGTCCGACTTAGCCAGGTGCCATCTCAATTTCGACCGAGCAACCCCGGGGGATGACATCTGGGGGGATCGTACCTTCTCCCACCCTCTCGGACCTCAAAGAAGGACTTTCCGGTCTACGGATTTAACGTACCCATATTCGGCCTAGACACGGAGGTATTTAATGGCGCATATCGGGATTCGATCAGTACCGAAAGCCAACACACTACCACTAGGCTACCTCTGGCCCCAATTCAGTGGTGATTTCATTAGATAAAAAACATATTAAGGATGCTAGTTTACATTACCACAGCTCACTATAAAATTGGTACTTACTGTTTCATAGTTCAGTTTTGCCTATTAATTTGTGAAGAATGGGAAAGTCTTTTATGATTCCTTGAAAGGGTAAAATTAGTGCGTATTTAAAGCAACAGAAAACATTTTAAAGAGATTTATTTTTGCTTTTCATCCTTTTACACAGTAAGTTTCATGTAGTTACTTCAATAATGTAATCAGCTTTTTAAAGCCAGTATTTATTCCCTTACTAATGGATTAAATGCAGTGCTGAAGGTATCCATCATAAATGTGTGGTATCATTTGGTAGATGTACAAAATAAAACTTGTAATGTTTGTGTAGTTGAAATTAAGAAAAAACTCCAGGAGACAAAATATTAATGAAAACAGAGAAAATGTTTATTGTTATATAAACAATTTCAGAAATAAATACAATGATAAGTCATGGAAAACAGTTTTAAAATCAAATCACATGATATAGCAAGCATAAACTATACCCAGAATTTTAAAAATTAATAAAAACACTCATCTTCCTTGTGTGTAAAAAAAATAGAACTACAAGCGACAAATTTTCTTTCCCATTGCTTCTGCAGTTATAGTATAACCGAGAAATGAAAGCAGAAAATTTTCAATAGCACTGATATGATGTCAACTTCCTTTTACAGCTCGCGTATTTTAATTTCAGAACGTAAAGCTCAATCAATGCGTTTTGAAAATTTTCCCGTAATTTTCAAAAGTTCCTCTTAAGATCCCTAAAAGCGATTTATTAGAAGGTCTAATGCTCTCAATGAAATAAAATGCCCTAAAATTGATAAATCCACCAGATTTCAACTTAATATCCAAATCTGGTATATCCAAGTCTTCCGAAGGGACTGTCACCAAGGCCATATCTTCCATATCCGAGTCCTCTGAAGTTTCCGGCCCTTAGACCATTAACTCCATACCCCAGTCCTCTGACGTTTCCGTTGTCGAGGCCATATCCTCCATAACCAAGACCACCCAAGTTACCTTCATCGAGACCATTTACTCCATATCCGAGTCCTCCCAAATTACCAACACCGAGACCATTCACTTCATATCCGAGTCCTCCCAGGTTAACTACTCCGAGACCATTTACTCCGTATCCGAGTCCTCCCAAGTTACCAACACCGAGACCATTTACTCCAGATTCGAATCCTCCCAAGTTGCCAACACTGAGACCATTTACTCCGTATCTGAGTCCTCCCAAGTTATCAACACTGAGACCATTTACTCCATAACCGATCCCTCCCAAGTTATCAACACCGCGACTATTTACTCCATATCCGAGTCTTCCCTCGGCACCAAGAGCGAGATTGTTTCCTTCATTGCTGTATCCGAGTCCTCCATAACCCCTACCGAGTGCTACACCACCTTCATAGGGTGCATCAGAGATCATCTTGACGGCAGCTGGGTCCTGGTTGGCGGTGCCTGGCTCGTTGGTCTTGACCTGGGCCCTGAATCCGGCGTGATCTGCGACGTAGTCCACCTGCCTCTTCACCCCACGCTCGTCGGTGAATCCGTAGCTCCCTTTAACTCCTCCTGCGCCGTTTCCTTCCTCTTCCCTGTACTGGTCGCCATGCTTATCTTTGATGTTGTAGCCGAACTTGTAGGGTTGAGGAGCATGGTGAACTGGTTCCTGCAAATGATAAATTATGTAGCATTTATATTGAATTGTAAATGAACCGCAAGATATATGAAGTTATACATTAGCTCATGTACCTTAGAAAAGGAATATGCATAATGAAAAGTATTGGTAAGTTTTAATATAATATGGTCAGTTAGAAAAATGTTTTTATTGCATGGATTTCCGAGTCTATTCCTTTGAGAAACTGGCCGTTAAGTATTCATCATCGTTTTATTGAATGGCATGCCAGAGAAATCTAATTCTGTATTATGGCAAATGTTTGATAGGAAAATATCTTCCATACTCTCTTTTTTATGTCTTGTTTTATTTTATCAACTTTCCTATCAGTATACCCTACGTTTGACTTAAAAATTTAATTTAATTATAGTTTATAGAATTATAACAAAGTAGGTTTTTCATTATTGTAAAAAACGTTTATTTAAAGGATTTTCGCAGGGTAAGAGACTAAAAATTTTAGGGTAATGTATCTCTTTCAACTGCGATTATATCCTAATAAGTGCGTTCATTTTCTTTGCATTGAGTTCACATGTCAGGTGAATTCTCGTAAATTTAAATCACCACAGAATACGTCGTTGCAGTTTTTGCCACTTTGTACAATTTTCAAGTGCATATTACTCTTAATATGGATCATGATTAATGGAATTTAACACAAAAGTTAGGTAATTTATAAAAAATGTTCAAAGTCATTAAAATTTGAACTTTGAATGACATGGTTTGAATAAAGTTTGGACAAAAGCATGACCATGAAGAAGATTAGTAACGGCTATCAAGAGAGAAACTCATTGGAATATCATTGAATTAAAATTCAGTCCTATCATTTAACATTAGGCCACTAAATAAACACTGACACTATAACACAGTTATGCACACTTTTATAATTTTACAGACACTTAATAATCTTCAAAATAGTCTCCTCCTGCATTAATACACCTTGGCTAACGACACTGTCACCCATTGCTTCCCGACTGGAAGTCTTAAATTGGAATGCTGTTCAGAAAGCGCGTTACGTTTTTCTGCAAGTTCTCCAGATTTTCAAAACGATGACCTTTGAGCCGAGCTGCGATACGCCATAAAGTTTTGTGTAAAACTAAACAAATCAGCTACCGAGACGTTTGCCATGTTACAAGAAGCCTACGGGAAGAATCTTTGTCCAAGGGTCAAGTGTTTAGGTGGCACAAAGACGGAAGAGAGGTCGTCGATGATGAATAACGCGCCGGCTACCATCAAGTTCTCGAACTTCAGACAATGTGGCTAAAATTAAAGCGCTTTTGGACTCTGATCACTGGATAAGTGTCCAAATGATGTCCTCCGGACAGACAGTTAATGCAGATTTTTACAAGGAAGTACTTCAAAGGTTGAGGAATCGAACTGCCCGCGTCCGCCCGGAGCTCACAAACTATTGGATTCTGCACCCTGAGATAATGCTCCGGTCCACCGTACAGCCCGATCTGTCACCGCCGGCCTTTTTTCGATTCCCTCGGTTAAAATCTAGCTTAAAAGGTCATAGTTTTGACAATCTGGAGAACTTGCAGAAAAACGTAACGCGCGTTCTGAACAGTATTCCAGTTGAAGACTTCCAGGCGGGCATCAATGGGTGGCAGAGTCGTTGGCAACGGTGTACTAATGCAGGAGGAGGCTATTTTGAAGACTATTAGGTGTTTGTAAAATTATCTTCAAATAAACGAATTTTAGGGAATCAGTCTCATTACTTTCTGGATAGACCCTGTACAATGGTTAAAACTGTCTTATTCCACAGGTTTTGTAAAGCAACATCGTACTCTAGTGAATCGTGTCACGATGTGTAAAGAAAATCTGCAATTTCCGACAGTAGAAAAACTGGAAAGAAGGAATTCTATGAAAAGTGATTACAAATACCACATGAGAGGGGGGGGGGAGAGGCATCGAAAAATACGCAAATCTGGGAGAGGGAGAAAAAATTTAAAAATATGAAAAATGTAAAAGATTAATTAATTGAAATTAAAAGTGAAAAAAAATTAAAAATAATATTTAACAAATTGAAATTGAAAATAAAACTAATATTATTTTACACTTTCAAACAGATAGGAATGCAAGAATTAGATTAGGTGACTTTGAACAAATAACAAAGGAAAGGGTACTCTAAATATAATCAAGTTCGGAAATCGTTTTTTTTTCTTCTTTTTGTAATACGATGCTTGTCTTAAAGCTTACAGAATCGTAATTCCTTACCGTGTTATTGAAAGTAAACGATACTTTTAGGATTTTCTGCTTGGCTGATCAAGATAACATCCTTTCTCAGCTGTCCGGATCTCTGACAGCCTGAGTATAACTACCTAGGAAGATGTTACATTTTCCTTTCGACGCAGGTTGAGAAGAAGGGAAGTGAAAACTACGATTGTTAAGTTGGATGATTTTCAAGACATTTTGCCGTGACTGTGATATAAAAGAATGAAAACCTGCTGTTCTTTATTTTCGGTTCTAACGCTTTAAAGGCAGTTACACGCAGCATGTCACATCTCAACTCAGGGGAAAAAAAGAAGAGCAAAATGTTTGTTGTAAAAGGCGTAGATTATCAAAACTCGTAGAGAAAGGTATACCAGCGGTCCACCTGTAACACACATGACATCAGTTTTCTGCCCTTCGGTAACGTAACAAGAAACTGCCTTATACTGGTAAGGGAACTGAAATATATCGTGAAACAAGCTATGAAAGTATATTTTGCGTTCCCAGCAGGGGGTAAATACACAGATGGCTTAATTAAGTTTATTTTCTCAACATCTTCCACGCTCATTGTACATTTATCTAGCATGTGACGGGAAAAAATATTTTTGTGCACACAAAAAACAAACTGAAATAAGGGTTAAGCACCCAATCAAGAATACGAGCACAGAGTTTGTTCGAAATGGGAACTTTCGGCTTCCGTATCAAAAATCTAAATCTATATTGTATCGAGGTGGAGAGGGCATGAGATTATCCCAGGCAAACAGCGCCACCAAATGTCGTCTATAATCATTTAAGCACAGTAGTGCTATCTGACTGAAACTTTCTCAACAAAATGACTAACGTATAAATATTCGGTTTATAAATAAGGTTGAATTTGTATTTCCAGTCCTTACAAAAGTTTTCCATTATTGGATAATTTAAGTATTAAAGGAATTAGCGACAGGATTTTTATTATTATAAAGAAATTATGCAATTATACACATAAAATTCATAATGTTTACTTACCAAAGACGCCAAAGCGACGCCACATAAGGTAACAAAAGCAATAATCTGAAATTAAAAAAAAATTAATAATAATTTTAATAAAAAATTAAATTATCTTAACTATCATACAAGAATGCTATACATTTGTCGCTATAGACATGAGTAAAAATTTAAAAAAAAATTCAGGTAGTCTCTTCTAACGAAACTACCGCGGGTTATTAACGAAGGATTACTTATCGTTGCTTATTTCTTTTGTATGTATACGTATGTATCTATAATGTACGTATGTGTATAATATATACATATATGTATGTCAAAATTTTGACGCATCTTGGTACTTTTCTGTTTAACTTGTCCAAGCGATAGACTGAGTTTGGCGCGCTGCCAAAATTAAAACACAAGAGGACGGACGGACGGACAGTTTTAGCGTCTAAAATTTTCCTTTCCGCAGGACCGTTATGGAGGAATGTAATCCTACGTTAAAAAGATATCTCATACAGAACTGTTTACTTAAGAATGCAATTATCTTAAGAAATAATGTTCAATACCTCTCTCATACAACTGTCAATGCATGTTTTTTATAACAGTGAAATTGATTTTAATGTTATAAAATGCTATGTAAAACTTTTTTAAGTATTACAATTTTTTTCCAAATTTTCTATAGTAAATTTGAACTAAACTTAACATTTCATTCCTAAAAAAAATTATTTTCGAAATTTCTCAATTTTGAATATATTTCCAATTTTACCGCTAAGTAGTACCACATATTTTTTCACATTTACCACTAAGTTATTAAACATACGTTTTATGGATGTGATTAAAAATTATATTTTTAATTCTTACTTTAAGATCCAGAATTCCTTCATTGTAGTAATTGATCATATTTAATTTGCTGCACTTTTTCTCATTAATTTTAACTGACTGAATTAATTTTACTTAACCTTTAAAAAAATCGTATTTTCTACAAATAGAATTTACGGGAATCAAGGAATAAAAAAGAACTCCTAAAAGCAGATTGCGAGTTTTTTTTCTTTTTACATGGCCCTGAGAAATTTTATAACGTGAGATAACAAAATAATTTATTAAAAGTATGTACTCACAAAAAATTTAGCGGTATGCTTGATACGCTAAATTGGAAGAGACAGTCGAAACTCCGTTATAATGAACTTCAAGGGACCAAAGGTTTAGTTCGCTTTATCCGGTGATTTGCTATATCCAAACCGTTAAGAAAAATGCTAGAGTTCACAAAATGTATAACTCATTAGTTGCAATGTGTATTCAATAATGATGTATTCATAAATGATAAAATCTATTAAAAATGATCATTAAGGAATTAAATGGACTAAAACCGATTACATTAAACTGACACAATACTAATTAAATTACGTACAATAGAAAAATGGCGGAACCGAAATTTTCATTCCTTATATCCGTGAGTTCGAAATATACCGGGTTCGCTAAAACGGGGTTCGACTGTATGTCATAAAATTATCATACTTCACAGACCATTCTGACAACAATTTGGAACTATTCCAAGAACGAGTGGGTGTGCTTGCGAGGGAGGAAGGTACACTGGCTGGTATTTTGATTCTGCTTTGCATGCAACGTTTCCCCAGAAAAGTACAAGATAGTTAGTTGTTGCTGTTTTTGCTTATGTCCCTGGCCGGAAGTGTTCCATGCATGGTCTATATAGGTTTGCGGGTTTAGGAGTGCGTCTCCGGTTTATAATGGTACCACAGAGTCCGACTTAGCCTGGTACCACCTTAATTTTGACCAAACACCCCAGGGTTGATATCTGGATCGTACCTTCTTCCACCCGTTCTGACCTCATAGAGGGCCTTACCGGTCTACGGACTGAACGTGCCTATATCCAGTCTAGACACGAAGGTATTTAAGGGCACTTGTCGGATTCGACCCGAGCACCGTCAATAGTGATAACCGGATTGCCACCACTAAGCTACCTCGTTTTCAGACAAGCAGTTTCATCAGATATTAACTTTTTCTGTATTTTTCTGGTCTTTTTAACGTAGGATTACGTTCCTCAATAACGGTCCTGCAGGGAGAAAAAAAAATTGTCCGGCGTCGTGAGTTATAATTTTGGCAGCGCGCTAAACCCAGTAGCAGTAAACAGTTCAACAGAAAAGTACCAAAAGGCGTCCAAATAAAAAAGAAGTAAGCAACGATAAGTAATCCTTCGTTAATAACCCGCGGTAGTTTCGTTAGAAGAGACTACCTGAAATATTTTTTTTTTACGTCTGTTTCCGTCTATAGTCGATTCTTTCTACTAACCTTCAAACTAATAAGATCAGGCTGAATGGGATCATAAGCGGTCTAGTTTCAAAACTGTTTAAGAATATCGCAAATTTCAAAATGAAAGAACATTTTAAATATAACCTTAAAAATCCAACTACGGACTTGAGACAAAAAGAGCATTTTTTTATTAAGTCTTGGTTTCTAAACTCACCTTTGAGAACATTTTGTTGTCTGCGTTATCCACGGCTGTTGGGATTTACTGTCACTTTCAGGAAACTTATGCGTTATATATACTCAAGATCAAAGTCGAACCTCAGCGACAATGGGATTAAGAGTTTAACGGGTTACCCGCTTCACATTCCAGGTCAAATGTAAGTGCTTTCTGTTACATTTATGCTAAGAAAAATTGTTGCATAATATTACGTTTTAATCTCTTTATGAATATGTTTGATACTTGAAATCAGTAGTCCAGGTGTATGTATTCCATAAACATGCTTTCTCATTGATTTTTTGATTTTTATCTTTTTTGCTTAAGGTAAAGAAAAAATACGAGATTTTTTTTCTCATTTTTTCTAAGGAGGAAATGAAAGGGGCCTTGGGCAGAAAAATGTCTAAAAAATAAACCAATTTTAATTTGCGTTTATCGGAAGGATGTCTTCCTGGACAGAGTTTCTCTCAAATTTATGATCTCAATCACAATATACAAGGAAAAAGAAACGACCGTTGCTCGTTACAGTGAAACTTATTTCAGATTCGATTAAAGAGCGTTCAGAAATTACATCTGTAGTGCCCAAATTCCTTTTCCTCGAATTATTCCGAATTTAAGAATTATATTCTCATTCTTTTTAACTGTTTTGCAATACTCGATACGAGGACCATAGTTATGATGGGGGAGATATGCTTGTATACACACACACACACATACACACACACACACACACACACATATATATATATATATATATATATAAACATTTTTGTGTAATTTTTTATATTGAAATGAATTTTCTCGCTTATCTTCTTTCGCTATTCTTTTTATATGGACAAAAAAAGTAATAAATGAAAAGACCTGTGGTATGCCAAGTGTGGTATGACGGAAGATGCTCCCCAACCCCTTTAGGAGCCCACCCTTTATATTTGCTAAAATTTCATTCTTTCATATGCGAAAAAAAATGCGCATATGGAAAGGAGTGTGAACAGCCAACTGGGAATGCTCTGATTAGAGGGAATACCACACCTCACCATCTATACATCTGAAAATAAATAAATAAATAAACATATGTATACACACACACAGACATATATATATATATATATATATATATATATATAAACACTCTTAGACGGGGGAAAAACAAATAAAACAACGCACTAAGAAGGGGTTATGCAAATTGGACACAAATTGATATGCATACAGGTTTCGACGGAAAGTGCAAAATTTGAAAGTTTGGCAGCCAATGAATGAACATGTGACGTTGCAGCGCCTCTTAACTGCGCAACTGGCAGGATATTAAAGAGGAGAAATATCGGTTCCAGGTCATAAATTCTTTGCGAATTTCATTCCGTGTACTCAGGTAGACAGTAACTATGTCTCGCATACAGGTGCGCGAATAATATGCGCAGTTGTCCGCATTTGAGAGAGGACGTGTAGTTAGGCTCAAAGAAGCCGGTTGTTCTAATTGGAGAATCGCTCGGAGAACTCGTTGGTCGAATTGGAAAGAGGCGATGCCACTACTAGACGATGTTGGTAGGAAAGGACGACAGAACGTGAGGACCGAGCCATCGTCAGAGCGGCACTCACATCCCCAGATTCATCATTATCATCGATCGTACGTGCAACTGGTGCTTCAGTGACCGCAAGGACCATTTATAGGCGGCTCAGAAAAAGGGGGGGATGAGCTCACGGGGCCCCTTGAGCCGATTACCTTTGACCTTTGTACACCGAAAAGCCCGCTTGCAGCGGTGTCGGGCACATTCGAACTGGAATGTCATTGACTGGAGTAGAATTGTCTTCAGTGATGAGCCCCGCTTCGAATTGAGCCCCGATGACCAGCGAATACGTGTCTGGAGAGGACAGAGGGGAATGTAACTGTCTGGAGACGCCCCGGACAGAGGTGGGATACCAACCTGACTGTCTTCCGCCATATGGGCCGACAAACAGGAGTGATCGTCTGGGGTGCTATTTCATTTCATAGCAGGACCCCTTTGGTTGTAATCCGCGGCACCCATACAGCACAGCGGTACGTCGACGATATTATACGCCCCGTTGTGTTGCTCTTCCTATCACGCCATCCAGGGCTTACATTTTAGTAAGATAATGCCCGTCCGCACACGGCGAGAGTTTCTACTGCTTGTCTTCGTGCTCTTCTAACGCTAACTTCCCTAGCAAGGTCGCCGGATCTCTCCTCCATTGAGAGCATTTGGAGCATTATAGACAGGGCCTTCCAACAAGCTCGGAATTTTGACAATCTAACGCACCAATTGAACAGAATGTGGCATGATATCTCAGAGGAGGACATCTGCCAACTCTATTAATCAAGGCCAAGCCGAATAACGTCTTTCATAAGGGCCAGAGTTTAACCAACGCGTTATTGACTTTCTGAAGCTCTTTCTCTTGAATAAATTATCCAATTTTCTCTAATTGTAATAATTTTTTTCTGTACATGTACATCACATCTATTGATTTTCGTCCCATTCGGATAAATTCTTCATGGTGCGTCGTTTTTTTTTGTCTAAAGTGTGCATACACGGGTATAAAAAAATTTAAGTAGTTTCTGAAAGATTTTTACTGCCAAATGTTAAAATGTATATTTCAATATTTTTCTATGTAGTTGCCACTGACCTCCAACCTATTCAACCACTCTTTCACGACGTCTTTGGTTTCTTGATCACTCAGTAGACTCTGACCGGCCAAAAATGTCTTAAGGTGGAGAAACGAAAGGTAATCGCCAGGAGCTAGGTTGGGACTATACGATAGTTGTTCAAAAATTTCCTAACCAAACTATTCAAGCAATGCACGTGTATGGACGGTAGTGTGCGGCCACGCGTTGTCATGCGAGAGAACTCCGGTAGACAGTAACCCACTCCATCGAATCTGAATTACTCGGCAGAGCTACTTAAAGAGTTTCACAGTAGATTCAGAATTTATGGTCGTACCTTAATAGTCTTACCTTACCATTTACGGTCATCCCGTAAATGGTATTTTTTGTGTTCAAAAATATTACCACCTATCACACTTCACAGCTAGCGGGATTTGATTTTAATGTCCACTTTAAACTGAGACAGAAAAGCGAGACAACTTCATAGAACAAAATGATTGACACCAGTTGGAGTTACAGACGTTCAGAAACCAAATATGACGGCTCCGTCGTTACAATGACGTGGCCTGCGCATGATCTATGAGCAATCGGTACCTGCTTTGTGGATGCGCCTCATATACATACACACATTTATACATATCTGACGTATTCTTTCTGTTATTGACTAAATTTTTCTTCAAGTAAAAGTACAACTAGCTCCCGGGCTTCCTTTTAAATAATAGTCAGGGTTTGCAGGTGACGAATTTTCTATGGTATAGTCTTGTCTATTTCGGACCCAATCAGTTGCATTAATAGCTGTCTAGAAAAATAGTTATCTGTTACAGAATATTATATACATTTAGGCTTTTCAGAGTTAGCCTCACCTTATACCTCACAAGGCATACCACGAATGGTATGAATAGATTATGAATGACACGCTCATTCACAGTAGATATACATCTTTCTTGTCGAAAATCCTTTTGACTTGTCCACTATCATAAATAATGTTAACTCCATTAATACTCTTACATCTAATTTACTTCAGAACAGTTAATGAAAAGCTTTGATTTTTTTAATGTTTTGTTTTCCAAACCTGAGTCATCTATATATTTAAGTTGCTAAGCCGATTCTTTGGGCCGTCCCTGAGAGAAAACTGCTGCATCAGTTTACTTAATTTTGGTCTTAAACGAAAGAGTTTAATCTACAGATGTGTCAAATTTGGCTTTTGTGACCACAATTTGTATTAATTGGAGTTAATTTACAATTAAAAAAATTGCTTTCTGCGCATACTCAGAGACATGTTTAAATCTGGCTTTAGATATTCACTAATCAAGTGGCCGCATTAACACATTAATTTGCTTCTGCGCATGTTCAGTGACTTTTTAAATCTGGATTTAGATACTTACTAAGCACGAGTCTGCCTGAACACATTAATTTGTTTATTACGAGGAATCTCTATCATTGAAGAGCCATATTTATTTTTATTGGGTTCAACAGTAATTTTTGAAAGTGTATTTCTCTAGTCTTAATATTATGATTTTCAACATTTGGCAATGATGTGTTGGATATAATTTGTGTATTAGTACATTTATGTACTATCCAGCCGTCATGTTTAGACGAATATGTTTTTGGATAATGACCAATCGTCTGCCGCATTAGCAAGAATTTTTTTTGTCTATTTCGTTGTTACGCACGTGACGCAAAATTAAAAGAAAAGAAACCACGTGATCAGCATTTGATAAATTAAATTCTAAAAATTAATATTTAAAAATTCACCAAAAATCAGAAAATGGAGGTAAAGATTCGAAAAAGATTTCATTTTAAAGGAAGATTTATGATCTTTCTCGTGATATAAATTTTATAACCCTCGGATTATTATTTTAAATACTAACTTTGAAGAATGTTACAGAAACAGCTTAAAAATTTAATTTAAAAAAATCTAAGAATTTTTCATAAATCTGTTTTTGTGCACCCCTACACTATAAGAAGAATCGACATACAAAATTTCAGCCCTTTATGTCCAGTGGTTTGGTCTGTGCGTTGTATGTCAGTCAGTCAGTTTTATTTATATATATATGGTCAGTTTTATATATATATATAGACAGTTTTATATATACAGATGGTGGTCGTTACATTATTATTATACCCATTGCTTTGTTTAAATTGAGTATGTCATGTCTCGTTTTAATTTTAAAGTTTTGTTTAAACCATTTCATGAAGTCCGCAGAAGTAAGTGTACTTGTGAATTATTAAACATTTATTTCCATTTTTTTTTCTGTAGTAAAAATAATTTGAAGAGTGAATTAGATGTTATTATTTTTTTCCCTTGCCAAATTGGTTAAGTTCCTTAGTCGCTGAAAAATTGTAATAATAATAACGTTTACTGCAAGGATATTCTATTTTATAGATTCTATATGTCGTGAGATAAAAGCTACGTCTTCAATAATACTTTCTACAACGTGTATTTGAATGTGTATTGTCAGGGAAAATCTAAAACCAATGCATATAATACTAGATGAATACCCGCACTTCGCTGCGGAGTAGATTCAAATTAAATACAATGGTCAATGTATGCAATTAATGTCCCTCCCCCCCAAAAAAGATTATAATAAATACAACGGTCAATGTATGTAACTAATGCCAAAAAAATATTTCAGGTAGTCTCGAATAACGAAACTACTGCGGGTTACTAAAGTAGGATTCCTTATCGTTTGCTTTACCTCTTTTTTTTTTGACGCATTTGTTACTTTTCTGTTTAAGGGGACAGTTTTTAGCTCTATATACAAAATGAGAATAATTGATTTTCTATTTTACTACATTAAAAACCCTTACAATTCAAAATAAGGAATTTTTAGCTGAATAATGCCTGTTTTGCAAAAAATATTTCAAAACTGCTAATGTTTTTCAAAAGGCTCCATGCGCATTCTATATTAATTAAAATTCTTAAATTTTGTATTATAAGTTTACCATATGTATATAAATATAAATTTGCATTAATTTTTTTTGTGTGTGAATCTAAAGTCTAAAATAAATTTTTTTCTATTCTGCCTGTTATTTTTTTTATATTTTTACTTTATTTTATGGTCTATAAATTTGTAAAAAAATTGTGATTTAAAGAATTATGCACAGTTTTGTGATAAACACTTCAATTAACAATTCTGAGAAATTTGGTAGATATTAAAAGAAAATGAATATGCATGGAGCCTTTTGAAAAATTCTAGCATTTTTGAAGAATTGTTTGATAAATAGGTCTTATTCCCCCACAAAATACTTATTTGTGAATTCTAAGTATCTTTAGTGTAGTAGAAAAGAATATAAGTTATACTCATGGGGTATATAGAGTAAAATATTGAAAATTAAAGAAGAACAAGATTGAAAGTCCCTTGTCCCCTTAAATGCTTATTGCTAATGGGTTTGGTGCGCTTCCAAAATTATAACTCGCGACGCAGGACAATTCTTTTCTCTCCGAAGGACCGTTATTGAGGAACGTAATCCTACGTTAAAAAACAAAAAAATATATTTATAAAAAAATCTTAAAGGATATTTTTATAGACAAAATAATGTAGAAGAAAGTATTCAAATTAAATACAACGGTCAATGTATGCAATTAATTTGTATGTTTAATATCCGTAAAACATACTATTTTGAATAAAATATTTTAAAAAGTTCCATCTCAGTTAGTCTAGTGGTTAAATTTTATCTTTCACCGTATTTCAATATTTTTTTTTGTCACTTTATTTCGTTGTTATGCACGTGACGCAAAATTAATTTAAAGTATAACATGAAGAAAATATACCACGTGATTAGCATTTAATAAATTAAATTCTAAAAAATTAATCTTTAAAAATTCACCAAAATTCAGAAAATGGAGATAAAGATTCGAAAAGGTTTCATTTTAAAGGAATTTTTACGATCTTTCTCTTGATAAAAATTTTATAACCCTCAGATTATTATTTTAATTGCAAACTTTAAAGAATGTTACAAAAACAGCTTAAACTTTTAATTTAAAAAAATCTGACGAATTTTTCAAAAACCTTTCTTTGTGCACCCCAGCACTATTAGAAGAATCGCCATGCAAAATTTCAGCCATTTAGGTCCAGCGGTTTAGCCATATAGGTCTATGCGTTATCTTTCAGCCAGTTACGGAAGTGTGTTTTATATATAAGTTTTATCACTTTTCTCCTCTTTTTGTTTAATGGACTTAATCGATTTGGCAAGTGAGCGGCTCATATTTGTTGCATAGTTTCAGTACAGTTATGTGACATCTAAAGAACTGGAAAATATCTTTCTCGATCTTTTTCTTTTGTAATCACTTTCTGGATTCTCACTAGAGACCCAGTAGAATCCAATATGTGTCCCTCTCTCACTACGACGTCAAGACGACATTCAGTCTCTTCCCATACACGACAGAGAACATCCGGTGTGATACAGGGTCTGTCCAGAAAAAAATGAGACTGATTTCATAAAATTCCTTTATTTGAAAATAATTTTACAGACACTTAAAATAGCATCCTGATTTCAACTACAATAGGATGTCTTCAAAATAGCATCCTCCTGCATTAATACACTCTTGCCAACGACTCTGCCACCCATTGATGCCCTCCTGGAAGTATTCAAATGGAATGCTGTTCAGAACACACCTTACGCTTTTCTGCAAATTCTCCAGATTGTCAAAACGATGACCTTTTAAGCTGGATTTTAACCGAGGGAATAGAAAAAAGTTCGGCGGTGACAGATCGGAGCTGTATGGTAGTTGGGGCAGCGTTGCGACGTTGTGTTTTGCCAGGGAGTCACTTTGAAGGATGTGTGGACCGGCGCATTACCGTGGTGCAGAATCCCATTGTTTGGGAGCTGCGTGCGGACGCGCGCGATTCGATTCCTGTACCTTTTGTAAGGCCGTCTGCACACGGAGCAACTCAAAAGAAACTGATAACTGACTCAAATCACAAACCAGTCCGTGATGAGTCGCAACCTATGTAATTGAATGGAGCCACGCACACGGCGCAACTGGTTACAAACCCGGGTTTGTAACCAGTTGCGCCGTGTGCGTGGCTCCATTCAATTACATAGGTTGCGACTCATCACGGACTGGTTTGTGATTTGAGTCAGTTATCAGTTTCTTTTGAGTTGCTCCGTGTGCAGACGGGCTAAGTCCCAACGTCTCCGCAATCAGAGTGATAAACTGGCTTCTACGTGGATCTCCCTGGGCAACGTTTTTTAGAATTTATAGCTTAATTATTCTAATAAGTGAAGAATGATATATTTATTGAAAACATTAGAAAAAGAAAAGCTAAAAATTTCTTTCGTATCGTATATACCCTTTTTTGATTATGGCTCTTCTGTGTATGTAGACGTTACAAAACGACTCTTAACACTGCCTTGGCCACCATTGATATATACCAGAGGTGGGGAACGCGCGGCTTGCGTGACCTTCTTGTGCGGCTTTCATAAAAGCTAGCACTTGTATTATTTAATACTTAATTTTATAGATTACAACAATTTGCAAATCAATGGAATTAAATAAAGAACGACATGAATGTATGTACGCAGGCTTCGCGTTACGAAGCTTGATCGAAATTTTCAATTACTTTCAAGCAAGAAACAAAAGCAAATATCCCACTAGCTAAAATTTTCCATCGGATTTTAAAATTACTTTAGGAATTGTTGCTATGTCAGTTATTTATAATTTAATACTATTAATTTTGTATTGTATTTCTTTATAATGTTAAAATTATTTAAAAATACTTCTTTATTATTTTTATTTGAAGTGGTATTGAAATACGTAGTTGTTTATTAAAAATTTAAAAATCTGGAAGAATAAATATATATATATATATATATATATATATATATATATATATATATATATATATATATATATATATATATATATATATATATATATATATATATGCTTACATAAATAAAGATACCAACAGTGAAATATAAAAAAAAAATACAGTGGTATGTATGAATCTAATAACTTTATTAAAAAATAATAAATGATTAATGTTATAGCAAGTTTTTACCCTTATGTGAATACAAAAATATTTTATATTGTAATTTTTTAAGTCAAATAATAAACTAATAAGGACTTAATTTTTTTTTGTATATAATGCATCAAATTGTCAAAACTATACTTAACTATAATAATTTCATAAAAGTTGCATTTATAGGTACATCACTTTATGCGGCCTCCTTTATTACTACCTAATTTACACGTGGCCTCTAATGGTAAAAAGGTTCCCCAGCTCCGGTATATACAATCAAATTTAATGCTTTGCGGATTCATGCAGATCTATACCTATTACTCCAAAAGTAACGGGCACGGTAACTCGGTTGGGAAAGGCGTCGAGCCAGTGATCTGAGGGTGGCGGGTTCGAGACCGGTCTCTGACAAAATCCACTGCCGTGTTCCGTAATGGTTTCCGGGGCATGTAAAATAGGTCGTGGCTGCAATGTCCTCCAAGTTCTGAAATTTACATCTGGAGGTGCGGGGTCAAGTGTTCCGGTCTCGTCACTTGACTCCGTTCAGAATTACGGGACCGGCCCATAGGGGGGTAATGTTGGTCCACCTATACGGTGGCTCCCAGAAAAGTGGCCAGCAAAACTGCGGTGTCATATATGACGGTAAGGATAATGTTCAAGTAACCGTCTGCCGCACTGGAGAAAAAGACTCCAAAAGTAGCTACCACTTATAATTTCTCTTGGGGAATATAAATTGAAAAAATACTTATATTAACGCCACTTACTAGCTTTCACGTTTCAACAGAAGTGTGAAACAGAATAATAAAAATGCGTGAAAAAGAAAACTCAAACTTTAGTTAAAAGACGCTATATCTTCTAAATAATTTTAAATGCGAAATCTCTAGAATATGTATGGCAACACACATTAATAGAGTATATATCCATCTTAACATACTTTCAAAGCTTTTAGATGAATGTTAAAATTATCTAATGCATAACTGCATTGCAATCAGCAAGATTGAAAAGTAAACGGGTGGTACAGAAGTGAACCAGGTAACGTAGCTGTATTAAAATTTCAAAGCGTAAATTCAGAACGTAACTTACATGCTTTGAGCTTTGTGAACCATCAAGCGCGGAAAATGATCTAAGTCTGTTGATACTTTGAATATATGGCAAGATATGAAAGATTTGGAGAATTTATTGCAATTATGTATTAATATGATTTTCTGTCATCTATTTTCATACTGTCCAAGTCATTTCAGTTGCAATTTCATAGGATAAAAATAAAATTTAATTTATTTGTTCACAATACCACTGTTCACTATAAAAGGGGATTTTACTGTTTAATCGATCAATTTTGCTTACTACTTAATGAATAATGGTTATGACTCCTTCAAAGGAAAAATAAAGTGACGCGTTACAAAATTAGATAACTAAAGTAATTTGTTTTGCTTTTAATAATTTTACTTTTTTTAATAATTTTACTTTTAATAATTTTGTTTTGATGTAGTTATTTTTAATAAAGTAATTAGCTTTATAGAGCCAATGTTTACTCCCTTACCAATGAAGTACATGCAGTGCATAAAATATCGATTTGAAAATATATCATAAATGTATGGTATTTTTTGGTAGTAATACTAAGTGAAAATTGTAATTTTTGTGTATTTAAAAGGAACAAGAAACTTCAGATGACCAAAAATTAATGAAAACAGAGTAAATGTTTATTGTTCAAAAAACAATGTTAGAAATAAATACAATGATAGTAAATCACGTAAAACAGCTCGGAAATGAAATCACATGACTATCAAGCAAAAAATAAAACCATGGTTTCAAAATTAAAAAATAAAACAAAACATACATCCTCTTTTTGGGTAAAAAAAAAGAATTTAAAACTATAATTAAAGAGAACACGCCCAGAAAAAATTAGCAAAATTTCCGATAGCTCTAGTAAGATGATAACATTCTTTTACAGCTCGAATATTTTTATTTTAGAATGTAAAACGCAGTTGATGCGTTTTGAAAGATTTCTATAACTTTTAGAAATTCCTCCTAAAGACCCCCAAAAACGATTCATATAAGCTCTGATACTTCAGTTTAAAAAAATGCCCTGAAATTTGTTAATCCATTATACTTAAACTTAATATCCATATCTAGCATATCCAAGTCCTCCCAAGCCTCCACCGAGACCTAATCCAAGTCCTCTCAAATTACCACCTTCAAGGCCATATCTTCCATATCCGAGTCCTCCCAAGTTGCCAACACCGAGACCATTTACTCCATAACCGAGTCCTCCCAAGTTACCGACACCGAGACCATTTACTCCATATCCGAGTCCTCGCAAGTTACCAACACCATTTACTCCATATCCGAGTCCTCCCAAGTTACCAACACCGAGACCATTTACTCCATATCCGAGTCCTCCCAAGTTACCAACACCGAGACCATTTACACCATATCCGAGTCTTCCTTCGGCACCAAGAGCGAGATTGTTTCCTTCATTGCCATATCCGAGTCCTCCATAGCCTCCGAGCGCGGCACCACCGGCATAGGGTGCATCAGAGATCATCTTGACAGCAGCTGGGTCCTGGTTGGCGGTGCCTGGCTCGTTGGTCTTGACCTGGGCCCTGAATCCGGCGTGATCTGCGACGTAGTCCACCTGCCTCTTCACCCCACGCTCGTCGGTGAATCCGTAGCTACCTTTAACTCCACCTGCCCCATTACCTTCCTCTTCCCTGTACTGGTCGCCATGCTTATCTTTGATGTTGTAGCCGAACTTGTAGGGTTGAGGAGCATGGTGAACTGGTTCCTGAAAATTACAAAATACGCATTAACTCTATTGATTTGTAAACGTGTGGCATAGTATATACAATTGGACATTAGCTGAAACACCTTGGTCATTAGCTCAAGAGGAATATGCATAGTGAAAATTAACGAATATAAGTTTGGGATAAAGTATGACTTCAGACTAGATTACAAATGAATGCCGCTATAAATTGAGAAGTCATTGTTATCATTAGGTAAAATGTCAATTCCTTCATTTTACATTATATTATCTTACTATACAAAAGCTGTTAGTTTAACTCTTAAACACCCCTCCACTCTTTTCTTGATTTCTTTTCAGCCATTTAACACAAGAAACGACAAGAAATAGTAAGAGAATTGACTAGTTTAAAAGAAGCTTAAGAATAATTTATTTTTAGATGTAAAAATGCTAAAATTTCTTCTGCCTGAAAGAAACAGTTTACTAGGGCAGTCTAGGGAAGTGGTTCCCAATCGGTGGTCCGCGAAAGCCTCGGCAGTGGTCCGGTACCACATATAAAAAAATTTCCAAATGAATGGGGATTTTGAAAGCAATGTTCATTGAACTAGATGGGCCGAATATAGCCGATGGCTATCAGGTGTTGAATTAAAATTTCTTAAAAGTTTAACATAATAATTTTATTATTAGAATATGATACGTTAGAATGCGAGTACGTTAATTCTGTATCCCTTTTGCCTGAGGGATATTCTATACGTCCCATAGCCCCATAATATCCTCCTCAAGTCGGTGACGGTGAAGGGGGGTGGTTCAATTTCTGGCTTAGTGGTCCGCAGACTGCTATGGGTTGGGAACTACCGCTCCAGGGCCTCGTAATGTTAAAAAAAAAATAAAAAATAAAATAAAAAAAACACTTTGAAAATTAACAACTGAAAAGATTGATTGAAGAGAAAATATTATCGCTGATTACAAATAACAGGGAGGGGCAACGAAAACACACACAAAAATATGGGAAAGGCAGAAAATAAGATGAAAAATGAAAGGCTTTTATAAATGTCAATAAAACATAAAAGTAAAAGATCATTAAAATAATATTAAACAAACTAAAACATCATAGTAGTTTCCAGCAAATAGGAATGAAAGAATCAGAACAGGTGATTTTGATGGGAAAATTGTCATCATTTAAATAAGAAAAAGGAAACTACAATCTACATAATTAGGAGCGGAAGTCGCTTTTCCTTTTTCCGATACTACGCTTCTTTTAAAGCTTAGAGCATCGTTTATTTCCTACCTCGTTACAGAAAGTAACCGATATAGCTTAAAGGCTTTAAGGATTTTCTGGTTGGCTGATCAAGAGAACATCCTTTCTCAGTTCTCCAGATATCTGAAAGTATAACTACCAGTGCAGCTGTTATATATTCCTTTCAGCGCTGGTTGAAAAAAAAATCAAAAGGAAAATGAAAACAACGATATTCAGGTTGTTAGACATTATGCCGTGACACATGATACATAAAAATGAAAACCTGCTATTCTTTATTTTCACCTCTAGCGCTATACTGGTAGACCGAATGGAAACGCATCGTAGGTAAATGTAGAAGGGGATTTTGAGCTATTCTTATATAAAATTCCCAGCAGAAGGAAAATATAGAGATACTTTGAATTGAGGCTGCTGTGTACTAACCATATTAGATTAGCACACCTCAATATTAACCTATGGAGAAAATGTGTCCATGGATTGCTGACTTGGATTTCAAGATTTTTTCTAAAAAAATTGTATTCCGTAATAAGAGAAAGAAATTTGACAAATAGGGGCATTTTTAATTTTTAAAAAAATGTAAATGATATTTTAAAATTTAAATGATTCGTAGAAAAAAAATCTGGTATAGTGTATTTTAAACGCTCATAAATTCCTTTGGTAGACGAAGTTAATAAAACGAATCCTGTTGCAAGGTGCAGAAAATTTCAAACTTTCTGAAAATACCATTTTTATTTGGATATCAGTATTTATGTAGCTGTCAATAGTAGGCACATTTTCTCCATAGGTTAACATTGAGGTGAGCGAATCCGATAGGGTTAGTACACAGCAGCCTTAATGCTTATGAATTGAAAAATTTTGCTCCCAGTGTTTAGTTGAATTTTACAGTATTTATGTAATTTATAGTATTTACTTAATTTATTCTACTTAAATTCAATTTATGCTATATTATCTTAATAAAATGTCCATAAATGTCTTAATATGGAACCTTATTAAAGCTGCTGTGTTCGAACCCTATTGGATTCACTCACCTCAATGTTTACCTATGGAGAAAATGTGTCCAAGGATTGCCGACTTGGATTTCAAGATTTTTTCTAAAAAAATTGTACTCCGTAATAGAGTAAGAAATTTAACAACTTGAGACATTTTTCAAATTAAAAAAAATGTGAATAATGTTTTAAAATTTAAATTATTCGGGGTAAAAATCAGTATAATGTATTTTAAACGCTCCTAAATTCCTTTGGTGGACGAAATTGATAAAATGAATCCTGTTGCAAGATTCAGGGAAACGTTCATTCAAAGTTCGGGCTATCTGAAAATGCCATTTTTATTGGATTATCAGCATTTATGTAGCTGTCAATAGTAGACACATTTTCTCCATAGGTTAATATTGAGGAGAGCGAATCCAATATCGTTAGTACACATCAGGCTTAAGTTTTTTTTTGTTTGTTGCTTATGCCCTTTGACCGACAGTAACATCAGATTAAGTCCCGAGGGCTATGGGCGATGAAGGTGCGGCTCCTATTTTGAATTAGCACCACAAGGGTCGGAGTCCGACTTGACTAAATGACCGGTCCCGACGTTTTTAACCGAGTCAAGTGACGAGACCGGAACACTTGACCCCGCACCTCCAGAGGTAAATTTGAGAACTTGGAGGACATTGTAGCCCCGCCCTATTTTACGTGCCCCGGCCACCATTAGTGAACACGGTGCTAGATTTGAATCGACGAGCATCGAACCAGGGACGTTTATATTCCTGGCCCGCTGCTTATGCCAACTGGGCTACTGCGCCCTTGAGTTTGTTTTGTGAACATCTACCATTCTTATTTTGCATTTATCTAGCGTGTGACTTGAAAACACATTTTCGTGCAACTATTAGTAGTAGTTAAGGGAACAAGGGACCTTCAATCTCGATCTTCTTTAATGTTCAATATTTTACTCTATATACCCCATGAACATAATTAATATTATTTTCTATTGCATTGAAGATACTTAAAATTCACAAATTAGTATTTTGTGGAGGAATAGGACCTGCTTATCAAAAAGTTCTTCAAAAATACTAGAATTTTTCAAAAGCCTCCCTGCGTATTCATTTTCCTCTGATATCTTTCAATTTTCTCAGAATTGTTATGTGGAGTATTTGTCACAAAACTGTGCATAATTCTTTGAAATCTCAAATTTTTTCAAATTTATAGATAAAAATATAAAGTAAAAACATAAAAAAATAACAGACAGAATAGAAAAAAAATTATTTAAGACCTTAGATTCATATAAAAAAAAATTAAATGCACATTTATATTTATGTACATATGGTAAACTTATAATACAAAATTTAAGAATTTTAATTGATATATAATGCGCATAGAGCATTTTGAAAAAGCTAGCATTTTTGAAAAACGGGCATGATTCTTCCAAAAATTCCTTATTTTGAATTCTAAGGGTTTTCAATGTAGTAAAATAGAAAATTAATTATTTTCATTTTGTATATGGAGTTAAAAATTAAAAATTAAAAAAATTCGAATTTCAAGGTCCCTTGTCCCCTTAAAGGATTAACCTGTAAACATTTGGTTTATAAATAATATCTAATTTGTATATCTCGTCCATACGAAAGTTTAACATTATTGAATAATTTAAGTATTAAATGAAATAGAAACAATAATTTAATTTTCACAAGGAAACTACGTAATTAACCATCTAAAATTCATGATGTTTACTCACCAAAGACGCCAAAGCGACGCCACATACGGCAACAAAAGCAATAACCTGAAATTTAAAAAAAAGTATTTTTTAATTATATTATGATTTTTAATTATGAGAATGTTATACTTTTGTTACAATACACATAAATGTAAAATCATATTAAAATCTCATTCAGAATACTTTTCTGAAGGTATGTGAAAACCATAAGAGTATTAAGCAAATAGTGTTAAATACCTTTTCAAACCTAAAGCGAGGTAGTCAGTGGTTTGATTTTAATGAAACGTGGTTTTATTCTGTTTCTTCTCATTTCAGTAGTATAATCGACGTTTCAAAACTTTTAATACGTAAATATTTTGTGTTAATACATTTCATCTAAAACGATAACAAACGTTTACTTTTCTGGAATGAAAAATATACGACATTTAGAAAACGCAAAATTCCGATCGGAATCTGACCGAAATGACATAATGAAAAGTTTTCGCATCGGAATCATCCCAAATATTTGCCATCAATTATTTTTTGCCTGTCGAGGCATATTATTTTTTAACAAGAATGCAATTGCTATTTATGTTATAAAATGCTATGTTGCAAACTTGTTTTGAATTTTCTAGAGTAAATTTGAAATAAATTATACATTTCCTTCATAAAAATACTGTTTTCGAATATTCTCCGTTTTTAACATATATTTTAACATATTTATCATAAATTATTTTTCACATTTACCACGAAGTACAGCACGCTTGATTTCGGTGCTGAGGGTGCTCGGATCGAATCCCGGCGTCGTTCCACTAAAAGGCCTCCGTTCGTGTCGTTCCTTCCTAGGGGGTAATGCTGGTCCGCCTATATGGTGTCCCCATAATAAAACGGCCAGCAAAACTGCGGTGTATTATAGGCGAATGTCTTTACGACAAGTTCCTTCGAAATGGTTTAAAAAAATTTCAAGTACTCTTTTCTAACCAAACTACCACGGGATATTAACGTAGGATTACTTATCGTTGCTTACCTCTTTTGTATGTGTATATGTATGTATGTGTTATGTATATATGTATATATATATGTACGTATGTATCTATATATATGTACGTATATATCTATATATATATATACGTATGTATATGTATATACATATATGTATGTCAAAATTTTAACGCATTTTTGGGCTTTTCTGTATAACTATTTACTGCTTGTCGAAGCGATACAGACTGGGTTTGGCACGATGCCAAAATTATAAGTCGCGATGGACGGATGTCTTTAGCGTCTGAAATTTTGCTTTCCGAAGGACCGTTATGGAGGAACGTAATCCTACGTTAAAAAAAAAAAAACACCACGAAGTAGTACCGCATGTAATTTTTTCATATTTAATACAAAGTTTATGCTTTATTAGAGATACATTACGGACATGATTAAAAACATATTTTGAACTTCTACTATCAGTTTAATAGCTATTTAGTTATTAAGCTGATGAATCTTTTGTTAATGTTAATATTTAACTTCCTGTACTTATACTAATTATTTCTAACTAGTTGAATTAATTTCCAGGAACATGCAGTTTTTACTTTAACATCTTTAACAAAAATCTTACTTCTTACAAATAGAATTTATTGAAATCAAGAAATTAGAAGAACTCCTGAAATTGTTTACAATTTTCTTTACATAGCCGTAAGAACATTTGTATCGCATAGGACTACAAGAAGATTGAGAAATAAGAAGCTTTATCATAAAATTATTACACTTCACACACCATTCTGTCAACAATTTGGAACAGTTCCAAGGATGAATGAGTGGGCTTATAGGGGAGGAAAATACAATCGCGTGAATTTAGATTCTGCTTTACTCGAGCTATAGCCTCATACTAATAACAGACATATAGTTTCATTAGAAATCAGCTTTCTGTCCGTTTTTGTATGGTCTTATTTTTTACGTCTATTTCCGTCTAAAATTGGTTCTTTTTAATAACCTTCAGATTGGAGTGGGATCATAACTGTTTTAAAGGTACTTTTCCGTTAGCAGGACGTATCTGATGTTTGCCCTAACAATTATCGCCATTGGCGATACTTGTTAGGGCAAACATCCACAAACTACACTTCCTTTCTTCACAATCGCACAAAATATTGAGCAATTGTGATGAAGCACCAAATGGCGATATAAAGAAATACTGAGGAATGGCACACCACTATTTGCAATCGTACCAGCTGAATTTCTGTCCCGACCACAAAGATACGGTCCTGTCGAAGACATCTTCAAGGACATTAAAGATTTTTAGCCTGCTAACTAAATATTTACTTAATGAATAAAATTCATGTTTACTAATATATTTTGTTCATTCACGCACACGTATCCCGTGAGTTACAGTTAATTAACCCTTCAGCGAACGCGCCAATTTTTGGAGCACCAGCAGGCGCAAGTGGCACAAAGTGTTACGTCTTTTTCAACTTTGATTATTCCTTTTGTAATGAACTTTTTTTAAAATTGAAAGTATTAATTCTGTGTTTTAGAAAAAGATATATAATGTTGATAATATTGAGATATAGTTATAATTAAAGGCCAAAGAATGCAGATACAATCGCCTTATTTTAAAACTGTTCGGTTTGTTGAATCTAAGGACAACTTGCGAATTGATTCCTATTATGTCCCAAAACCTAAAAGACAATGCGATTGTACATCTTCGTGATATGCGTCCATCTTCGTGATAGCTGCACATTTGATCAACTACATCAACTCCGGCTTTTGTCGTATTGTAATCCAGTATAATCGCTGGTTTACCATGGTTAAATCACGATTAACAAATGAATGGAAAGGAATACAGGTGTCAGAAAATCAGACCAGCATTAGAAATGGTGTAGCTATAAATAGAAACTGCTTCGAACATCCATACCCTACATGTAAAAACAAACCATTCAAAATTACGAAAATGTTGCACTTTGTACACGTGCGCGCCCTCTGAAGGATTAAAGACAAAACAGCTGAAAATGCGACTTAGAAACCATATATCGCGATATATGACTATCGATTGACTACCGATGAAAACTGCCGATTTAATTTCTAAAATGTTTCAGAATATCGCAAATTTCAAAAAGGAAAACCGATTTAACTGATAAATTAAATTTCTGACAATGGACTTAAGAGAAATAACATTTTTTTATAAGTCTAGGTTTCTAAACTTACCTTTGAGAACATTTTGTTGACTGCGTTATCCACGGCTAGTGTGAACTACTGTCACTTTCAGCACACCTGGCATTATATATACTCAAGATCAAAGCCTAACCTTAGAGACAATGGGATTAAGAGTTTAACGGGTTACCCGTTTAACATTCCAGGTCAGATATTAGGACTTTCTTTCGCATTTATGGTGCGAGGTATTGTTGCATAATACTACACATTAATCCCTTTGTGAATATATTATATACGTGAAATGATTTGTCCCGATATCTGTATTCCGTAAATATGCTTTCACTTTGATTTTCTGAATTTTTACTTTTAGCTCAAGGGGATCGTGAACCTTTCACAGCGAGTTTTGAAATTTTTACCTCAGAGATATGAAAATTTGCATAGATATTCATTAAAGTATGACGATATTAAACCCCTTTTAAAATTTTATAAATATTTTTTTTTTTAAATTGTCTAATTAAAAAATTGAAATTAAATGATTTTTTTAAATGCTCCTTGCGACTCCATTTTTAACTTTCCCCTTTAATTTTACATTTATATTGCTTATACATACATTTTGAGCAAAGTTATGTATTTTTCTGTACTTTAGTTGAATAGTTAAATTTTAGGAAATATTTTTATGCTTGTACTCCGAATTTTTGTGAATTTTTTTAACTTTTCTACACTTAAGTTTAACTTTGATAACATGAATGACCTCGGATCCTAAAATGGATACATAACTTTATTTTGATGTATTCAGGAGTCTTTATTATAAATTTCATAAAATTTCGTCAAAAATTATGACGCGAGGAGCCTTTTAAATACTTTCAAATCTGGAAATTTCTCATTTAAAAAAAAACTATTTAAAAGATGTTTTTTCACCTACCTTTAATACTTAAATTTTCTAGAGCCACCAAGTTTTCATTTTACTTTACATTATATATTTTAAATGCATTTTATTCCAATATTTACATGTTTTTAAAATATTAATACACCCCCTAAAAAAATTCCAATTTTTGTTCGATTTTTGGTAATTTGAAAGTCCACCATTCCCTAAAGTAATAAACAAAATTGAGATTTTTATCTGATTTTTTATTAAGGAGAAAGTAAAAGGGGCCTGGGACAAAAATTTTCAAACAAACAAACTCATTTTAATCTTGCACAATAAGGTATTGGGATGTATGGTTTAAGATAGGGTACGACATATTTGCCTTTATCGGCAGTATGCCTTCCTGGACAGTGTTTCTTTCAAATTTATGATCTAAATCACAATATACAAAAAAAAAGATTCTCTCGGGGTTCATTACAGGGAAGCTTATTTCAGATTCAATTAAAAGAGATTTGAGAAATCGCATCTATAGAGTACAAATCCTTCTCCCCAAACTTTTCCGAATTCAAGAATTATAATGTTGCTTTCTATATGTTTTTTGCAATACTCGATATTCGATCCTACGACGACCAGACATATATATATATATATATATAAATATTTATGTGTATATATAAATATATATATGTTTATATATATATATATATATATATATATATATATATATATATATATATATATATATATATATATATTTATTTATATACATACATACATACATACATATATATATATATATATATATATATATATATATAGGGGGGTCATAAAAAAACTTTGCTGATATATGAACCTCAAGCGGCTGTTCCATTCAACCGATCGAGATGAGATTTCAGATATAGTTATTCAGAGGTATGAGCTCGGGATTCTGTGAACGGCAACAAAGTGGCACTCGCGGTTACGGTTACGGTTACAGATATAGAAACTCGAAAAGGCAACACCCACTTTTTCCCGCCGCAAAAATGCTCAGCGCATTCGAAAACCCTAAACAGCGTTGGGACGGTACGTGTATCACAAAAAACGGACGCGTTATGCAAGCACAAAAAACAGCTCTGAGAACGGCCATCAAAAACACGATGATGGCACCCATGTGGAGAATGTGTAAACCAAATGAAAGTTTTCTTTGGTCCGATCTGTGTTGTCATCAGTGATTGGTGTCTTGTCTCTGTCATATGCAAATTTCCTCCTTGCGCTCCGATCATGTTTTTGTAAGCCGTTTGCAAAGCTGTTTTTTGTGCGTGAATAACGCGTCCGTTTTTTGTGATACACTTACCGGTCAAACGCTGTTTAGGGATTTCGCATGCGCTGAGCATTTTGCAACGAGAAAAAGTGGGCATAGCCATTCGAAAATTTCCAGTTTCTGTACCTATAACTGTAACCGTGAGCGTCACTTTGTTGCCTTTCACGAAATACCGAGCGCATACCTCTGAATAACTATGTCTGAAATCTCATCTCGATCGTTTGAACGGAACGGCCGCTAGAGGTCCATTAGATAACAGGTAGTTTTAAGGCTTAACTATATGATATTTAAGTATAACTTCACTCTTTTAATGAACATATACATCACTGGAAAGAGGATGTTATACTAAATCTAATACAGTTTACTGCGATGTACACTCAAACCTGTTTTTGTGTCGTGGATAAGGAACGCAAAAAAAAAATTAATTCGTAACCTCAGAAATAGCTATAAAAAATATTTTTCGCAAGAAATAAAAAAAAAAAATATGCTTTTAATACGGAGCGCATAAAAAATTCTCCCATAGAAAATAATTTAAAACCTCACGATGCAGCTAAAAATTGCTTTTCCAAACTATATATGTATAAATATAGCTGAAAACCCGCTTTTCGCTACGGAGTACATTCAAATTAAATACAACGGTCAATGTATGCAATTAATGACATATATATATATATATATATATATATATATATATATATATATATATATATATATATATATATATATATAATAAATAGGACGATCAATGTATACAATTGATGTAAAAAAAACAAAAAAAAAATTTATAAAAAAAAATTGCAAGGGATATTTTTATAGACAAAATAATGTGGAAGAAAATATTCAAATTAAATGTAATAGGACATACTAAAGAATATAGCACAGTTAATATAGTACAGTTTGAGGAACACAATATCTTTTATTGTATTTTAACATTTTTTTCCAATCGTCTGCCGCAATGTCCAATCGCATGTCCAATCGTCTGCCGCATTAGCAAGAAAAAAAAATATTTTTTTTTGTCTATTTAATTATTATGCACGTGACGATAAATTTATTTTAAGTACCAGAAAAAGAAATCACCTGATCAGCATTTAATAAATTAAACTCTAAAAACTAATCTTTAAAAATTCACCAAAAATTAGTAAATGGAGGTAAAGATTCGAAAATAGATCTCATTTTAAAGAAATTTTTATTATCTTTCTCGTGATATAAATTTTAAAACCCTCAAATTATTATTTTAAATGCAAACTTAAAAAAAGTAACTAAAACAGCTTAAAAATTTAATTTAAAAAAATCTAAGAAGAATTTTTCAAAAATATTTCTTAGGGCACCCCTACACTATAAGAATCGCCATGCAAAATTTCAACTCTTTAAGTCCAGTGGTTTGGTTGTGCGTTGTATGTCTGTGAGTCAGTCAGTTACGGAACTGTTTTATATATATAGGGGAGATCCGTGTATTATGGACCATCGTGTAATATGGACCATGTGGAAATTTATCTGTTCATCACTAGATAGCAGAACCATCCCATTGCCTTTAGTGAATATTAGTGTTATCCAAATCAGGAGGTGACTTTTACATGTGTGCTTGCATTTAGACGATTATGAAATTGTATTTTTGGTTTATATGATGATTGATGTAACAGGTATGTTAAAGTGAAAGTATTACTTTTCACTGCTAGTTAATTTTAATATAATTTTAACGTTAATAGTAGCAAATGTACTCATTTTCTTAACAATCCATACATGTATTTTATGCGCACCATTTTGCATAGCGATATATGCTTGGAAACAACGTTGCTCCGTCCATGCGTGTAATATGAACCATGCGCTGTATGGACCACTGGTCCATATTACACAACCACTGGCCAGAGTAGCAGGGGGATCATACTATCAATTCCTTTGCATTCTAACCATCGAAAACAGTCTTTGGACCTCGCTTTCTTTCCTCCATTAAGCGTCTACTATTCCCAATAGATGGACAAGTGGATGAGGGAACATGCTGGACACAATTCCAAGTGTGTGAACTATTCGGGAAGTCTTATGCACGGTCGGCATTTCTTGAAACCGCTGCCGATGGTTTCCGTGCAGGTGGGATTTGTCGTGTCAATCGGCACATATTTCACGATTTCGACTGCGCTCCATCCGAAGTTTCTGATAAAGCCCCACCACGAGTCACATCAGAAGATGAGACCACTTGCCAGAAAATGTAGCCCCCACCTTCCCAACACTTGACGCTACAGTCCAGCAGAACACGTCTGTTTCCGAAGAGCCAACTTCAGAAGATGTAGTACAGAAGAACATCCCGGTTCCCGTTAGTCATAAAACTAAATTTTGTAGTTTGTGGGGTGTAGTTTGTTCGCAGTGGAAGGCGTGAGTCCCTTTCCTCATTGCGTACAAAGAAGCCTTAGAAAGAGAAAGGGAAATACTTCAGAGGCTACTGTTTTGACTTCATCCCGTTTCAAGAAGGCCATTGCAGAAAAAAAAAGAAGCGACCAAAGCTGGGCATCCAACAACATCGGAAAAAGGAAAGAATAAGAAAGAAAGTTCAAAAAGAGATGCTTGCATAGAAGAAGACGACAGAGCGAAAAAGTCCGGCAGCTCCAAGGGTCTCAGTAGGGACATCCTCAGGAACCTTCGGCCAGGAGACAGCTGAGAATCAAGTTACTGAACCGTTTACTTTCTGCGCATTCTGCGGGGAGAGTACGGAGGAAGACTGGATCAGATGCGGGAAATGCTGTTCATGGGTGCATGGGTGCAGGACGCTGGCGCCAACATAACAATCCCGATACACTATTATTGTGATGATTGCTGTACTTGAAATGAATTTCCTAAAAGTTTAGTTTTGTGCATCCGTCTTTCCTTCTATATCATACTTTTTATTCTCGTGTCAGTGGTCCATATTACACATACGTTCGGTCCATATTACACGAACGTATGTGTAATATGGACCACTGATACGAAAATAAAAAAATATTTCCTGCAATTATTAATAGTTTTACAGTACTTTACCAAGTTTGAACCAGCTATACAATTGTAATGAGCAGCCAAAAATTATATCTTTTTTTTAATAATTTAAGTTTTATGAGCATTCTTGCTTAGGGGTTCCATATTACGCGGATCTCCCCTAGATTATATACACATGGGAAGATAAATAAATAGTTTTTTTCATTTATTTTACACATACGAAAATTTTCAAAATGTGCATATGACCCTTATTCTTCGTAATCAATAAAGAGGATTTTCTTGTGGTGAACTAGTTCAAAATCACTTTCCTCACTTGAAGGTACTACGTCGCACTCGATCAGAGTTGACTTTTTTCTGTTACGATGTAGTCGGTGATTAGTTTTTGTGGTGACTTTTGTTTGGCTCGCCGCTTATATATTACCTCTTATTACTTTTTACTCATATTACCGTATTTTTCGGACCATAAGACGCACTGAACAATAAGATGCTCCTAAAATTTATGGGAGGATCTTTAGAAAATGATATTTTGTGTTTGTTAGATATATAGAGATATTTTCAATTTCTTACTTAAATAAGATAAAAAAAATCATATAATAAACATAATAAATAATATACTGTAAAATCTTGAGTATAATACGCACTTTTTTTTCACATTTTAGTGCGCAAAAATGAGTAAAAATGAGTATTATTTTAGTGCGCAAAAATGAGGTGCGTATTTTACTCGTGTACCAAAAAAAATACACTTAGTTTTAAACATTGAATAAACGAACGTACAGCAGCTGTATGACATTGTCGCAACACGGGTGCGCGCGCATCTGCACTCCGTGATTCATCCGCCCGTTTACTAAGCAGGTGTCCCTTTTAAACAAACGGAATTCGCAGTTCGTATCGCACACACGTTCGTTTAATACAGGTCCCTTGAAATAGTGATAGTTCTCGGTTGTTGCAAGTGCAAAAATTTACTATTTTATTTATTTCCCTGAAAATGTCTTCAAGTCCTATGCGGCAGCAAACAAAATTATCAATTGTTAAACGTTAGACGGCAGGGAGAACGACATATTACGGGAGGATGGGCAGGTATCATCAAATGAGGATGATGATTGCGATATACATATATGACGGTACAAATAATTATGACATGGACACAACAATAATAGATAGCTGTATTCTAGTGAAAGTGATTAAGACTGATAATTTGACAGTATTGTTTCTTTTGAATAAAAATTTATGTTGTTTCTTTTTCTACTGAATTTAACGTTTTCGTTTCTCTTTATTACAAATTTTATTTCTGTTAATCAATATCTTTGCAATTTTTAAATAAAATATTGAAAAATTATGGGTGCGTATTATAGTCGAATTTTACTTTTTTTCAGAAAATTTCGCACAAAATTAAGCATGCGTATTATACACGTGTGCGTGTTATAATCAAGATTTTACAGTATATAAAATATATATAATATATATTATAAATGTATTTAATATATAGAATAAATATTTATAATATATATAATAAAAGGTTCATTTTATTTTAATGTTACTTTCGGACCATAAAATTGAACCCAATTTTAAGTCGATTTTTTTATGTAGAATAAAAAATAGTCTTATAGTTCTAAAAATACGTACTTTGATGAATATGTACTTGATGGATTTTTTTTTCATAAACCCCATATAAAATCGCACAAAAAAAAGCCTCAAACCAGGTTTGAACGTATTATGTTTAAATTATAGCTAAATATAGGTAGAAAAAAAACACTGTTTTTTATAAAGATGGGGGAATTCTTAAGCTCAAAATTGACAAAAATGAGTGATTGCTTTTAGACCCAATCAGGCGTTGCGATGCCACAAAGTGAAACCAATAAGGTGCTGGCAGGAGTAAACTTACATCTTTTGCTACCAGGATAGTAAAACAACTTATCTAGTTGTTTGATTATCCCTAAGTTGGTCGCGATTTTATGCTCTTTTTTTACTGTAATTTCGTTAAGTGAGCTGCGTAACCTGTTTAGGATGACAAGCAAAGTAAAAAGAGGTGACTGGTCACCGAAAAATAGATGCAAAATAAATAATTTATGTGAAGTAGGCAAAATTTACAACGAAATAATAAGAAAAGTATGTGGGAACTTATCGTATTTATGGTACGATAAATTGTTGCAAAATACTTCTTCTAAATCCCTTTATGAATATATTATATACCTGAAATCATTGGTCTTGATATCTGTATTCCATAAATATGCTTTCACTTTGAATTTCGGAATTTTAACTTTTTGATTGTTAGAACTTTTTGACTCAAGTTAAAAAAAAAATTGAGATTTTGATCTGGGTTTTTTTTTATTAAGGAGGAAATAAAAGAAACCTGGATTAGAAAATTTTGAAAAAGTAAATTCATTTTAATCTTGCACGAAAAGGTTTGTTGATGTATGGTTTAAGGTAGGATAAATCATATTTGCCTTTATCGGAAGAATGTCTTTCTGGACAGTGTTTCTTTCAAATTTATGATCTAAATCACAATATGCACGAAAAAAGAATCACCTGCGGTTCGTTACAGTAAAGCTCATTCCAGATTGTGTGTATATATATATATATATATATATATATATATATATATATATATATAATATGTTTTGTAGAAGCAACTGGAAAAGTGTTGAAAGAGTTGGTTATTGGGACGCAGTAAATAGGCGATTTAGTAACACAAGTTTTATTTGTCGTTTCATACGCAGTTCCCCATACGGAGGGAGCTAGACCGAGTGACATATGAAATGTAACAAACAATATCAGAAGACTCGGATTTCAGCCGTGTTCTTATTTTTATATCGGTAAAATCCAGAAGAGATGATGCAAAGGTTATTACCTATGACGTTATGTTACGTCATGGATTAGGGCGTGTCCAATGATTCTTATCGGCTCAGTCTCCCTAGACAGAGGTTGTACTAAGTCTATAAGGATCTTTCTCTGTCTACAAGGGAACGAAGGGAGTAAGTACTGCAAGCTTTATGAGCATCACATCATCTTTAGAATTCGAATAAATTATGTCTTACAGCAACATGGAGAAGTCAGATTAATAATATAAAAATTATTTTTAGATTGCATAAATAAATAAATAAATAAATAAATATATATATATATATATATATATATATATATATATCTGGACTAGACACGGAGGTATTTAATGATGCTTGTCGGGATTCAATTTGAGCATTCTCAGCACCGAAAGCAGAAGCGTTATCTCTAGACTACCTTGAGCCCTTCATAAAATTACATTCAAGTTGTTAGTATTCAAGAACCATTACAGCTCGGGCTTTTCTATTTTTAGAACCACAGTTGGTTGGTCAGCAACCAGTCTGACCTTTCTCTGCCCTGAAAAAAAATCTGTATGTAAATTTGTTTGATGTATACCGATTTTTCCTACTCTGATTTCATCTGACTGCTGAACTTAATCTTTTCCCACTTCTCACCTTTTAGCCTCCCCCCCCCACTTCCGTTTTGTTTTTCTGCCTCGTGTCACTGTCGTGTTCCTCTGAACCCTGAATTTTATTCTAACTTTTCGTTCTTCTTAAGGTATCTGATTACGTTTAAAACGTCGGTTTTGAGGAGAATTCCAATATTTTTTCCAATTCCTGTTTCTTACAGCATGTGAATTTCTGTTTCTAATTATGCTTTCAATTTTTCAATTCGGTCTGTAGAAATTAAATTATAGTGATTTAAAGAACAGCAGAAGCTATCGATTTTAATGCAAGTGGAATCTTAAATTGTGTTTTTTGATGAAATTAATTTTCACCAATAATGAATATGATTATTTTAATAACTCAAAATATAATTATGATAATGTCCCTGAAATTTTTCAGGTATGTTTTTCATAATACCAAAAATGTAATGGAGTATTGTAATGAAGTACAGATTAGGTTATAGGTTTATTATTTCTTGATTTATAGCTGGATTTATAAAAATTCTCATGAGAAATCACTGAAATTTTACATGGGATTGCATAGAATGACCTGTAATTTTTTTAGTCTTCAAGATATCGATTCATTTTTACACTCATGTCCATAAGTAAAGAATAATGCCGGATCCGGCAAATAAAGGTTCAGAAGCAAAACAAACGTGATTTATTCATAAAACCTATTTATTTAACAAAAGAACAAAAAAGATGGTATATGATTGATACCATTCATAAAAACTACGATTTTTGCTCCCTGGAGCAATTGTGAAAAATATCTCCTTTACAAAAACTTAATATTACATGGCTGCTATGATGGTTAATATATTGTATGTCTCCCATGCGATGAAATGCAGTTCGTACAACGCCTAGGCATCTTGAGTATCAAATTGTCGAGCTATCTTGGGGAAGATTACTCCACTCAGCAAGCAATGCTCTCCCAAGTTCCGGTACACATGTAGGAGGTGGTTGATGGGCTGCAACTTTTCGGCCAAGCATGTCCCCCACGTGCTCTATCAGATTCAAGTCAGGTTAGAATGCTGGCCATTCCATATGGATGATATCCTCAGATTGAAGGCATTCGTTTACGATGTTTGCTCGGTGAGGACGGGCGTTGTCATCCATAAACACAAATTCTGCGCCCCTGGCACCTCTAAACAAACGCACATGTTGTTCTAGAATGATGTCTCAATGAATGTGGCCGTTCATGGTTCCGATTTGAACATGCAGATCTGTTCTGGAGCCCAGTATAATTCCACTCCAAACAAGCAATCCTGCACCACCGTAACGGTGTCGTTCAATGATGTTGTCTTGGTGGTAACGGGTACCTGGCGTTCTCCATATGAAAGTCCGACGTGAATCAGACTGCAAGTTAAACCTGGACTCGTCGGAAAACATCACACAAGCCCACTGGGACGATGTCCACATTGCATGTTATCTACTCCAGTCTAATCGCTGCCGACAGCAAGTTGCTGTGAGCGGAACACATCTGACAGGCCTGCGAGCATATAGACCAATATTTCGGACACGTCTGTACACGGTTTGCCTATAGTTATATCTATAAACACACCTACTTAGTGGCTTAGTGGTTAAGGGTGCTGTGTACTAACCATATTGGATTCTCTTACCTCAATGTTAAACCTATAAAGTTATAGTTTAGCATAAAATATAATGTGGGGCATAATCTAGTGGTTTTAGTGCTAGATACGAGGAGTGCGTCACGCCCCCCACGCAATCAAAAAAATAGTTATATCAATAAACACTAACTCTATTGGATTCACTCATCTCAATGTTAACCTATGGAGAATATGTGTCCAAGGATTGACGAGGACAGAAAGATTAAAAAAAAACTGTACTCCATAATAGGGTAAGAAATTTTGCTCCTAGGGAAATTTTTTGTTTTTTTCCTTTAAATGCAAATAATATTTCAAAATTTAAATTATTCGAAGAAAATTCTGGTAAAGTGAGTTTTAAAGGCTCATAAATTCCTTTGATGGATGAAATTTATAAAATGAATCCTGTTGCAAGTTGCAGAAAAGTTCAGGCTATCCGAAAATACCATTTTTATTGGATTATCGGCATATATGTAGCTGTCACTAGTAGACACATTTTCTCCATAGGTTAACAATGAGGTAAGCGAATGCAATAAGGTTCAGGTTAGTACATAGCAGCTTTAAAGGGATATGCATTTTGAGCCCTTTCCTCAAATGACAGAGTAGCAGTTCTTTTGAAAAACACTGTTGATTCTTTAAAAAAACATGAGAGTTTAACGATCATTGCATTTAGGATTTGTTCGTACATAAAAGTATATCTAATACTTTACGGTTTGGGGTAGAAGATGATCTATTACTGAAAAATTAACTGCCATTTTTAATTTCTATTGGGGATTTAATTAATATAAAATGCTAAAATAGACGTGCTTTCTACGTTTCTACTTTTAAACTTTTGAAGTGTGACGTCAGTAAATGATAAAAATGTTTGTAAAAAAGAGTACTGTTAAACTTCAGTTAAAAGACACCGTAACATCATATAAATAATTTTAAATGTGAAATCTGAAGATTTATGCATGTTAGTATATTAATAGAATTGATTTCTATCTTGATATTCTTTCGGTCTGTTGGAAATATATCAAGCCTATATGTATTGCAGTCAAAGAAAATTAAAAGAAAACGAGTGGTATAAAAAAGAAGTATATAAAGTATAAATATGGTATTATTTAGTAGTAGCACTAAATAAAATTTGTAATTTTTGTGTAGTTCAAGGAAACAAGAAACTCCACAAGACAAGAATTGATGATAACAGAGAAAATGTTTATTGTTCAAAAGACAATGTCAGAAATAAATAACAATGACAATATAGAATGGAAAACAGCCGGTACATCAAATCACATGATTTAGCAAGCATTAAGTAAAACAGTAATTTCAAGAATTAATAATGAAACATACATTCTCCTTTTGTGTAAAAAATCCAATTCCAAAACACAAATTAAAAAAAATCCCTACTGATTCAGCCTCTGTAGTACAACCGAGTAAAAATAGCAAAATTTTCAATATCATTGATAAAATGCTAACTTTCCTTTACAGTTCTATTGTTTTAATTTTAGAATATAAAACGCTTTAATGCGTTTCTAAATATCTCTATAACTTTTATAAATTCCTCCTATGACCACCAAAAGTGATTTTTTAGAAGCTCTGATGCTTCAGTTCAATAAAATGCCCTAGGATTGGAAAATCCATCATATTTTAACTTAGTACCCATATCTGGCATATCCAAGTCCTCCCAAGGCTCCTCCGAGACCTAATCCAAGTCCTCCCAAATTACCACCGCCAAGGCCATATCTTCCATATCCCAGTCCTCTCAAATTACCGACACCGAGACCATTTACTCCATATCCGAGTCCTCCCAAGTTACCAACACCGAGACCATTTACTCCATATCCGAGTCCTCCCAAGTTACCAACACCGAGACCATTTGCTCCATATCCGAGTCCTCCCAAGTTACCAACACCGAGACCATTTACTCTATATCCGAGTCCTCCCAAGTTACCAACACCGAGACCATTTACACCATATCCGAGTCTTCCTTCGGCTCCAAGAGCGAGATTGTTCCCTTCATATCCGAGTCCTCTATAGCCTCCGAGCGCGACACCACCGGCATAGGGTGCATCAGAGATCATCTTGACGGCAGCTGGGTCCTGGTTGGCGGTTCCTGGCTCGTTGGTCTTGACCTGGGCCCTGAATCCGGCGTGATCTGCGACGTAGTCCACCTGCCTCTTCACCCCACGCTCGTCGGTGAATCCGTAGCTCCCTTTAACTCCTCCTGCGCCGTTTCCTTCCTCTTCCCTGTACTGGTCGCTATGCTTATCTTTGATGTTGTAGCCGAACTTGTAGGGTTGAGGAGCATGGTGAACTGGTTCCTGAAAATTACAAAATACGCATTAACTCTATTGAGTTGTAAACGTGTGGCAAAATATATGTAATTGCACATTAGCTCAAAGACCTTGAAATCGGAATAAGTATATTAAAAATTAATGAATATTAGTTTGGGAAAAATTTTGACTTCACACTGGATTACGAAACGAATATAGCTATAAATTGAGAATTCATTATGTTATCTACGTATATAGTATATAAAACAGTTGCGTAACTGACTGACAGATAACGCACAGACCAAACCTCTGGACCAAAAGGCCTGAAATTTTGCAAGGCGATTCTTCTTATAGTTTAGGGATGTACTAAGAAAGATTTTTGGAAAAATTCTTCTTAGACTTTTTAAAATTAAATTATTAATCTGTTTTTGGTAACTTTTTAAAAGTTTGCATTTAAAATAATAATCTGAGGGTTATAAAATTTATATCACGAGAAAGATCATAAAAATTCCCCTCAAAAATGAATTCTTTTTCGAATCTTTACCTCCATATTTTGATTTTTGGTGCATTTTTAAAGATTAATCTTTAGAATTTAATTTATTAAATGCAGATCACACGGTCTATTTTCTTTTTGTGATACTTTAAACTAATTTTCCGTCCCTTGTATAACAACGAAATAAATTGACAAACAAAAATTATAATATAGTAAAAGATAAAATTTAACCACTAGACTAATTGAGATGGAAGTTTTTTAAGAATTGAATTCAAATTAGTATGTTTTATGGATATTAAACATATGAATTAATTCCTTACATAGACCATTGTATTTAATTTAAATATTTTCTTCTACATTATTTTGTCTATAAAATATCCGTTACGATATTTGTAAATATTTTTTTGGCATCAGTTGCATACATTGACCATTGAAATGAATTTGAATGTACTCCGTAGCGAAGCACGTGTATTCAGCTAGTCATTAGATAAAAAGTAAACCACATCATTTAATATTATAATATGTAAATACTGTCAGTTAACTATTGTGCTGCACATTTTCACCATTTTTCTGTGTCGTTTCATTTTTCTGTGGCGTCAAGCCATTTAAGACAGTGAAAGACACGAAACAGCAATAGAATTAACAATTTTAAAAGTTAACAAGATCCTACCGTGTGAAAGTAACTAACTCGGCTTAGAAACCTTAGGCCATTTTCTGTCTTTATGATCAAGAGAACATCTTTTCTCAGTAAATATAACTGCGCACAGTTATGTAACGCTGTTACACTTTCCTTTCAACGCATGTTGAAACAAAGGAAAAGTGAAATGAAAAGAAGAAGGAAGATTTTTACCATGTTTTTATTAACTCGCTTTCTTGTTTGTGTGTGTGTTAGTCCAGTACAAATCTTGTAATAGGTTTTTAACTTACTTTCTAGCTAGACATTTGAAACTTTTAGAATAGCTAAGAACGCGATGACAATGCATTATTTTAATACTTTTAGCCATCTTTAAGCAGAATTGAATTAATTTTCAGTTCATATTGCTTTGTAAACTGGTGCAGCCATCTATCGACCGGGACGGGAACGAAAAGTTATACGCAAGTTAACTTCCAATTAACTTCATTTTCTTTCAAGTTGATGAGATAATTCATCAAAAATTTAAAAAAAAAGTATTTATTAATACATAGAATTGTCAAGTTCATATGATTCAACAGAAAATTTAAAAATATGGTATATAAAAAGTTCTTTTTATCTTGTAATTATCAGGTTGTAAGTTGTTATAACGTGGCACGTGCTATAAAATAGTGAAAACCTGTTACTCTTTATTTTCTCTTTTAACGATAAACGGGTTGAGGCATAGGAAATTTATCGTAAAGCAAGAAATGTATTGTGTCTTATTCATGTATAAATGTCACACCAGGGGGAACTTACATAGATAATGCAAGTATCAAATGACTTTCTAACAATTATTCAACTATGATAGTGAAATAATACAGTAACCTAGTCAAAATTCATAATATTTACTTACCAAAGACGCTAAAGCGACACCACATAAGGCAACAAAAGAAATAACCTGAAATTAAAAAAATAAACGTCAATTATAATATTAGATTTTTATATCTTTGTTACAACAGATATATGAGTGAAAAGTCATAAAAAAATTTCAGGCAATCTCTTCTAATGAAACTACCGCGGGTTATTAACGTAGTATTACTAATCGATGCTTACATCTTTTGTATGTATATATGTATCTATATATATAAGCATGCATATATATATATATATATATATATATATATATATATATATATATATATATATATATATATATAGTTATATGTATGTCAAAATTTTGACACATGCTGGTACTTTTCTGTTAACTTGTCCAAGCGATAGACTAGGTGTGGTGCGCTGCCAAAATTATAACTCGCGAGGACGGACGGACGGACGGTTTTAGCGTCTGAAGTTTTCCTTTCCAGAGGACCATTATGGAGAAACATAATCCTACATTAAAATCTCAGAAGAATTTTTTAGTGAAGAAATACGATTATCTTAAATTACTTAATAAGAAATGTTAAATACCTTTTTCATACTACTGTCCAGGTATCTTTTTATTAAATTTCAAATGCTGTTAATGTTATAAAATGCTAAGTACAATGGAATTTTCTTCATTTTGAATATATATATCTCATATATCCACAAAATTTATGTTATATTAAAATACGTTATGGATATGATTAAAAATATTTTGAATTCTTACTTTTAGATCAATAGCTAATCATTTGCATTAAATAATGCCATTTTATTTTTTGTAGTTATACTTGTTCTTTGTAAATGAATTAATTTACAGGAATATGTAGTTATACTTTAACAAAAATTTTATTTCTTACGAACAGAATTTACTGGAATAAAGGAATTAAAAGAACGCAATTTCGTTTTCATAGAACTAAGAAGTTTCTTTCAGCAAAATAAAGAAAAAGATTTCCTAAAAAGTAAAAATCCGTAAGAAGTTCAGTAGCAGACTTTATATGTATGAATGTTTATCTTAAAATTATTAAACTTCCCACACCAGTCTGTCAACAATTTGGAGCTGTTCCAAGAATAAGTGAACGTGCCTATAAGGGAGAAAGGTACACTGGCGGGAATTTAGATTTAGAATTTACGTATGATATTTCATCAGACTATAAGTACACAATTAGTTTTATTACATATCATAAATAGAATTAATTTAAAAAACGGAATTTTAAATAATGATTTCCATAACATTTTTTCTATTCATTCAATAATGATTTTCTTTTATAATATAGGAAGTTTTTATTATATAGAATATAGCAAGGGTGCGTTTTTCAAAATTTTTAGTGCAAAAAGGAACCAAGAAGGCTTTCCGCTATACACTAGAATATAAATCATGAAAACTACAACCTATTTTAACAAAATTTCCAGTGCAACAAGGAATCAAGAAGGCTTTCCGCTATAGACTTGAATAGAAATCATGCAAACTACAGCCTATTTCAACATAAAAAATGATACTTTTTAGCGTGTTTATAAACCATTATATAAGCCATTTGTATAACTGTTTGGGAGCGCTACGGTTATATTGTGCTACATAAGGGTTAATTTGAACGGGAACTACTGCTTTAAGCCGATACTGAACGCCTAAAAACGACCATACTAACAGTGGGACTCGAACTCGCTATCGATGCCAGCTATCAAATATCAGATTTCTCTGTGTTCTTGTGTGTTCTTTTTCCCGTCTTTAACCGCCAAAAACCAATTTTTATACTGACTTTCAGACTGAAGTGAAAACATAACCGAATTTCTAAAATGTTTAAGAATATAGTAAATTTCAAAGATGAAAAACGTTTTAAGTAATACCTTAAAACATTAAAAATAGATTTCAGAGAAAGAGACCATTTTTCTAAGATTTTAACAATATTTACTGGCTTCTAAACTTACCTTTGAGAACATTGTGTTGATTGTGTTATCCACGGCTTGGGGGATTTAATGTCACTTTCAGGAAAGTTGGCGTTATATATACTCAAGATCAAAGCCTAACCTTAGCGACAATAGGATTAAGAGTTTAACGGGTTACCCGCTTCACATTCTAGGTCAAATGTAAGTGCTTTCTTTCATATGTATTCTACGAGATATTGTTGCATAATATTACGTATTAATGTCTTTGTGAATATATTAGATATTTGAAATCATTATATTCTATAAAAATGCTTTGTTATTTCGAATTTTAAATTTTTGCTTAAAGAAAAGAAATAATGCGGTTTTTTTCTTGTTTCGTATTAAAGAGGAAATGAAAGGGCGTCTGGTACAGAAAATTCTGAAAATATAACCTCATTTATTATCTTGAATGATGTGGTTTGTTGATGTATGGCTTAAGGTGGGTTACGTATTTGCCTTTATCGGAAGGATGTTTTTTGGACGGTTTTCTATGGAAATTTAATCGTAATATACAAGATCTTAATCTTAATTTACAAGAAAAGATAAATTTCTGCATTCACTTACGGCAGCGCCTTATTCAGGCCCGATCAACACTGATTCGAGTAATCATATCTAGAATGCACAAACCCATCTTGCCAAAATTGATCCTTATCGGAGAATTAAATGTATTGTTCTCTATGGCCTTTTAGCACTATTCGAATGTCTATCCCACGAGGACAGGAGTTATGACGCTGGATATATGCACGTTATATATTTTACAAGATGACTTTGTTTGCTTATGTCTCTTTAAAAAATATTATTTTCAATGTAAGATGTACCGAAATCGGTACAATGGTTTAGAAAACATTTTTAAAGCACCGGACATACTTGAGTACTACTTACATGGAAAATAATATTTTTTTAAAGAGACACAAGCAAACAGTCAATTTGGAGAAAACTGACCTAGGCTTTTCTTGTACCAAGCCACACACACACACACACACATATATATATATATATATATTAGGGTGGGGTGAAAAAAATATTTTTTTTATAATCAATTACTAGTAGTGCGAAAAACTTGCGCATTGGCATCTTAATAAAGGGAAAAATAATAAAAAAAAATATAAATTGGTTTTAAAATAGCGCAAGAGCCCTAAAGTTTAGAAATATAGAAAAAATCTGCACTTTTTAAAGATGTATAAATTTTTTTTATAGTTTACTTTATTTCTAATAGTTAAAAAACTACTCTTTGTAGTTACCTAAATGCGTGAAAAATACTTTTGGAGACATTGCTATTCATTTGAATTCACGCAAAAAGCCTTAAAATACCATTTATTTTTGTAAAAACCTCATATTGCAGCTCTTCACCCCTTTCAACATGTTTTCCCTTTATTCTGAAATGTCTCAGGACGTGGACCCACCACGTGGAGGTGGCTGCAAGTCGAGTCCCACCCACACTCTACCCAACCAACCAAACAATTTGGGTGTGATTACTTTCACGGAAGTCCCTTTAAATTCTGACTTTGTATCAAATTTTGGCATAAAAAATCTTGATCTTAAAGTTGTCCGAATAAAACCTTCTCGGTTTTCATGGCCACAAACTTTTCCAGCGGTCTCTGTAACAAGTTTCACACATCTCTCTACCGACTGAGTGTGGCATTGAAATTTCAAATACTCAAATTCTGGCAGGGCTTTGTATTTCAATAAAGTGTGTTTCAATAAAATATGTGTTTGTATTTCAAATGTTTTCAATTGCCATATTTGACAACAATGTAGGTAGCGTCAGCTTACACTTTGTCCAATAAATAAGTTCAGTATAGTTTGTGGCTTGAAAATTAATTAAAGGAAGCTTGAAGGTTCTAACGTGACCTACTACTAGCGGCTCATTTCTGGCTTTCAGTATCCTCCTGTAGCCTAATTCTCGAATCTGTTGTCTCTCGTCCAATATCATAGCCAACATCATATTATCTGGATGGCAGAAGTACGAGTTTCTCTGAATGACCGGATCGATGATTTCTTTTATGTTGTCCGGGAAATGGCCTATTGTTTGAATGATCTTCTGTATGTCCTTCGGACCGTCTTTCACAGTGTAATGCATCTTAATATCAAACCAAACAGGAGCATAGGTCTTTACAATGTAATTTTCAAGTGTCTTCATTTCGCTTGTCGGACTAATTTGAGAAACATAAAGTCTTAATACCCGGTTAGCACAGGTTAACCATCGGGAATAGCTGAGGGGTCCAGGATCATTAACAGTTGATTCTAGATCACAGAGTCCAGTGATGACTGCATTAACAATGTCTAGAAGATACTGCTCATCTTTACTGAGGTCAGTTTTATTTATTGTGATGACAATTTCAGATTGTATCGGCACAAACTCAACAACAGGATTTTTCTCACAGCTAAGCAGTTGCTTTCCAGTTGGAACACTGAATGACGCTGGACCACTGGTTGTCCCGTCTAAGTGCTCAAATAAATGTTTATAAAGCAGCTCATCAAAGTGAAGCAAACAAATAAACCACTGCAGTGGTCGCTGACACCTAACTTCAATGTTCTGTACAAAACCACTTTTCCAACTGGTGTTTGTGACTGTCCCATCACATCCGATGGCTACCACTGCACTGATGTCAAAATCTTTCTTTTTCATATAGTCGAAAATACTTTCGGCAATATCATTACCGGTTATTGTTTTTGGTGTAACATGACCAATGTATTGGCCACCAGGCTCACTAATCACGCTAATATGTTCTTCTTTTCTTACTCTGAGGTCCTTTTAGCTCCTATTTTTTCTTGTGTTAATGGATTATCTTTTCTACCGTCGAAGTACATTTCATTTACTTTTTTCAGCTGGTGCTCTTTTTCGTTTATTGCTTTTCGAATCTTCACCTTTTCCCTTCTAATCTTACTTTTGTCAATCACTCGTGACATATCTGAATCAGAGATCATTCCAAGATCATGCAGGATACCAGAAGCTATTGCTGCTGTGGCACTGTCAGAAACACCGTATCTACCGCTTAATAAGGAACTATACGACAACTTTGAACGCGTTTGCGATGTAGAAGGCAATACCAAACTCATAAACGAAAAACATGCTGAAATGGGTGAAGAGCTGAAATATGAGGTTTTTACAAAAATAAATGGTATTTTAAGGTTTTTTGCGCAAATTCAAATGAACGGCAATGTGCCCCAAAGTATTTTTCTCGTATTTAGGTAACTACAAAGAGTAGTTTTTACACTATTAGAAATAAAGTAAACTATTAAAAAAAATTTGCACATGTCTTTAAAAAGTGCAGATTTTTTCTTTTTTTTCTAAACTTTAAGGCTCTTGCGCAATTTCAAAACCAATTTATATTTTTTTAATTATTTTTCCCGTTATTAGGATGCCAATGCGCAAGTTTTCCGCGCTATTTGAAATTGATTATAAAAAAAGGTTTTTTTACGCCCCACCCTAGTATATATATATATATATATATATATATATGTTTGTGTGTGTGTCTGTCTGGTAAATATGGATTATTTTTTCACAGTAATACGCAGATGAATTGTTTATTGTTTAATTTTTGCCTAATGTTGACACATTTTAAAATTACATATTCTCCGGGAAACATCAGCCATTTTCACAGAGTAATATGCAGCTGTACTAGACGTTGATTAATTTTTAAATTAACGCTTTATTATGAAATTTGGAGGACACTCAAAAAGTGTGGAAGTAGATGAGAGTCTTTTCACTAAAAAAAAATGTAACGCAGGCTAAATTTTACCACAACAGTGGATTTTCGGCGCTGTGCCGTGAGTCGGGAAAGGTTTTTTTGGTATAAGTGCTTAACTGCAACGCTTATGACGACTATTCGCGACCATGTGGAGGAGAGCAGCACAATATATATCGACTGCAGGAAAGCTTATAAAACGCGAGAACTGGAGAAGGCTGGCTTTAGGCACTTTACTGTGAACTACAGATACAACTTTGTCGACCTGATGACCGGTGCGCATACTCAAACAATAGAAAGAATTTTGGGATTTTCCAAGTGGCGAAACAAACAACATAGGGGTACTGCTCACCACCTTCTAGATTCTCACTTCTCCGAATTCCTGTGGCGTGAACACGCAGCGGGAGCAGACACATTTTCCAGTATTTTATCTGCCATTGCAGAATTGCAACCTCCAAAAAGTGTTATGCATGTTTAATGACAGCTTTTTATTCATATTTATATTTCATATTTATCTTTTTTTACATCCTCATTTAGAATATTTTTGCGTACACTCTTAGACACACAAAAATAACGCACCAAGAAGGAGTTATCTGAATGGGACGAAAATCGGTAGATGTGATGAACATGTACAGAAAAACAAACGATTACAATTTGAAAAAAATTGGATGATTTATTCTAAAAAAGTCAATAACGCGTTGGTCCACACACCTCTGGCCCTTATGCAAGCAGTTATTCGGCCTGGAATTGATTGATAGAGGTGGCGGATGTGCTCCAGTGGGATATCATGCCAAATTCTGTCCAATTAACGTGTCAGATCGTCAGAATCCCGCGATGGTTGGAGGGACCTGCCGATAATGCTCCAAACGTGCTCAATGGGGGGGGAGATCCGGCGACCTTGCTGGCCAAGGTAGCGTTGGGCAAACACTAAGACAAGCAGTAGAAACTCTCACCGTGTGGGGGCGGACATTATCTTGCTGAAATGCAAGCCCAGGATGCCGTGATAGGAAGAGCAACACAACGGGGCTTATAATATCGTCAACGCACCGTTGTGCTGTAAGGGTGCCGCGGATGACAACCAAAGGGGTTCTGCTATGAAATGAAATAGCACCCCAGATCGTCACTCTTGGTTGTCAGCCCGTATGGCGAAAGACTGTGAGGTTGGTATCCCACCGCTGTCCAGGGCGCCTCCAGACACCCACTGGCTGGTTATCGGGGCTCAATTCGAAGCGGGACTCATCGCTGAAGACAATTCAACTCCAGTCAGTTATATTTCAGGTTGAATGTGCCCGATACCAAGGCAAACGGGCTTGTCGGCGTACAGAGGTCAATGGTAGTCGGCTCAAGGATCGCCGTGAGCTCAGCCCCCGTTCTCTGAGCCGCCTATGAAGAGTGGCATGCGGTGACCGAAGCACCAGTTGCACGTACGATCGATGATAATGATGAATCTGGGGCTGTGAGTGCTGCTCTGACGATTGCTCGGTCTTCACGTTCTGTCGTGTCTCTAGGCCGACCGCTTCCTTCTTGACGCTAAGTTTGGCCATGGTTCACCCATTCCTGCCAACATCGTATAATAGTGGCATCACTGCTATCCAAATGTCGAGAGATCCGCCGATTAGACCAACCGGTTTCTTTGAGCCCAACTACACGTCTGTCTCAAATGCTGATATCTGCGCATATTGTTCGAATTCATGTAAGTGATGCATAGTTACTGTCTACCTGAGTACCCGGAATGAAATTCGCAAAGAATTTATGACCTGAAATCGAAAATTCTCCTCTTTAATATCCTGCCAGTTGCGCAGTTAAGATGCTCTGCAGCGTCACATGCTCATTCATTGGCCGCCAAACTTTAAATATTTGTACTTTCCGTCGAAACCTGTGTGCATATCAATTTGTGTCCAATTTTCATTACCCCTTCTTGGCGCGTCGCTTTTTTTTTGTCTAAGATTGTATTTCTATTTTGTCTTTAATATGAAATTTTTAATTACATTTAAAATCATCTATAGCGAAATCTTGTTCTTCAGCTGCCGATTTTTTTTTACTTTTCCATTTGTTTTCCACGTACTTTATTAAACATGCTGCCGCTCAAAATGTTGATGCATGTTTAATAACTGCTTTCGTATAGTACAGTAACCACCGCTTATAGTGATCAGTGGTTATAAGAATCAACCGTTTATAAGAATCAATATCGCAAAAACAAATGTATTATTTCCATGTTAAAATTTTCGCTTTAAAGAATCAATCCACCGGTTTTAAGAATCAGTTTACACTCTTCGCTTTTCTTTCATTTTTCAAAAAAAGCCACTTAAACCTTCAACAGGTACAAAGTTCTTTCTTTATTTTTTTTAAAAGAAAGAGTGATAAGATGGGATGGAATACAGTCGTAAAATGCACCCCTTTCTTTATTAGACATAACATGATAGTTTCCCCTTAAACGCTTTAGCTAAACACTGTCCTATTAGCTTGACCCAGGGGCATCCTACCCATGCGGATCCGATTTCACTTTTCTCCACTGACAAACAAAAATATGGACTCTTTTTTCCCACCTCCCACAACTGGTTGCGGCTTCCTGGACCCTGAAACACATAAATCTTCGGTTAAGTGTCCACTATCATTCAGGCAAACGTGACATTAGTAGATTTTGCACGTTATCAAACCAAGAAACGTAAGCTAGAAGGTGAATCTTCGTCTGAGACTATTAGTATTGAAAGAGGTATAAACAGCCTCCTAAAAACTTCATTACGCTCCCATCATCATCAAAACTTTTTCTTGCTCCCTTCCTGTAGTTGAAATGTTAAAACTGTTAAGCAGGTATGTTGTAACTTGTAACAAATATTGTATTTTTTCTTCTTTTACTATAATCATGTGTATCTACTTATAGGTCTAAAAATTAAGCTGTATTTTTAAAATTATTAAAAAAAATTAAAAAAAGATAATTAATGTAAATTAAAGAGTATTTTATGGTAAATTATCTAATATATGTACATATAGGTGTGTGTGTGCCTGTCCAAAAACCTAAATTTCGGCTATAAGAATCAAAAACAGTAATAACAAACGTGATTCTTATAAGCGGAAATCACTGTATTTCATACTAGCTGAATACACGTGCTTCGCCACAGAGTACATGAGTGCCATGAATTATGTCATTTGGTTAATTTAATTTCAATTAACTTTAGCAGTAAGGTGGGGTCATTTCCCAGAAGGAGCTCATAGCATAATTTAACGACAGTGATCCGAATTTAAATACGAGTTTTGGATATTTCATTCTTATTTTGGGGATTTAAAACCACTTTACAACCTCCTTAAAAGTTGCTTGTTAAAAATCTTTCTTGGCCAGCACCTAGAGCCTAAGAGGAACCGCCATGCAAAATTTCAACTTCTTGGGCCTTATTATTCCAGAGATACAGTGGGGTTTTTTTTGGGGGGGAGGGGCTAAACCTCTTAATATTTGAACGTAAAAAAAATTTATTAGTGTGCACCTAGGGCTTAAGGGAAACCAACCAACAAAATTTCAGCTTCCCAGGTCTTATGGTTCCAGAGATACAGTGGGTTTATTTCTTTTTTTTGGGGGGGGAGGGGGCTAAACCCCATAAAATTTGAACTTAAAAAAAAAGATTTATTGGTGTGCACCTAGGGCTTAAGGGGAAGCACCATACAAAATTTCAACTTCCCGGACCTTTTTGTAAGAGATACATTGGGTGTATTTTAAAGGGGGAGGGGATTTAAGCCCCTTTTAACACCGTTAAAATTTGTAATTTTTTAAAAATATTTCTTAGTTGGCACGTAAGACTGAGGAGTAACCACCATGCAAAATTTTAGCATCCTAGGACTTAAGCTTCGAAAGTTTTGCGTTTGCTTTAACATACTCATTTTGGAATATTTTTCATGCATTTCTGTTTTGTCATTAGTACACAATTTTTAATTAAAGCTAAAATGATTTATAATCGAAATCTTGTTTTTCCTCTGAGACGTTTTCCACACATTTGTAATTTTTAAACGTGCTGTTGCTGAAAATGTTGTTTATAACTTCCGGTTAGAAAATAGGTTGCCTCTGTGAAATTAAGTGTTGGCAGGCGGATATTGCGCCAAGGGTAAAAAGCTGCCAAATTTCAGCTATAATAAGTAAGTACCCTTTTTTTAAAGAGCTAAAGCTGTTAACTGAAAAATTTGCTAAATTTCGACCAAAAGTTTTTAACTTTGCAAAAGCGGGAATAGTTTTGGACTATTTTTTAATAATTTTTCTATTCTGGTAATATATATTCCTTCGAAAAAAAGAACAAACATTTTCGAAAATAAAGTTTTTTTGAAAAAACGACTCCGAACGTGATCGGATACCTTAAGGCTGCTGTATACTAACTCTATTGGATACACGAACGTCAATGGAGAAAATGTGTCCAAAGATTGACGCGGATTGAAAGATTAAAAACAAAATTGTACTCTATAATAGAGAAAGAAGTTTCGCATCTTGAGGCATGTCTCGTTATTTTTTAAATGCAAATAATATATTAAAATTTAAATTATTCGAGGAAAAATCTGGTATAGTGTGTATTAAGCGCTCATAAATTCCCTTTGGTGGACAAAATTTATAAAATGAATCCTGTTGTAAGTTGCAGAAAAGGTGAGGCTATCTGAAAATACCATTTCTGTTGGATTATCGGCATTTATGTAGTGTTAATAGTAGACACATTTTCTCCATACGTTAACATTCAGGTGAGCGAATCCAATAAGGTTATCACATAGCGGCTTTAAAGGGGTATGTCTTTTGAGTCTTTTCCTGAAATGACGCAGTAGTCAGTTCTTTTGAAAAACACTGTTGATTCTTTTAAAAAAACATGAGAGTTTAATGATCATTGCATTTAGGATTTGTTCGTACATAAAAAGAAATCTAATGCTTTACGGTTTGGGGTAGAATATGATCTATTACTGTAAAATTAACTGCCATTTTTAACTTCTATTGGGGATTTAAATAATATAAAATGCCAATATATATATTCTTTCTACCTATCTGCATTTAAAAGTTTTGAGATGGGACGTCAGTAAATGATAAAAATGTTCTTAAAATAAAAGAGCGCTGTTAAACATCAGTTAAAAGACACCATAATATCATCTAAAAAATTTTAAATACGAAATCTCAAGATTTATGCATGCTAGTATATTAATAGAGTCGATTCCTATCTTGATATTCTTTCAGAGTGTTTATGTTGGAAATATCTAAATCTTATATGCAGTCAAGGGAAATTAAAAGAAAACGAGTGGCATAGAAAAGAAGTATATAAAGTATAAATATGGTAATATTTAGTAGTAGCACTAAATAAAATTTGTAGTTTTTGTGTAGTTCAAGGAAACAAGAAACTCCACAAGACAAGAATCGATGATAAGAGAGAAAATGTTTATTGTTCAAAACACAATGTCAGAAATAAATAACAACGATAATATGTTATGGAAAACAGCCGGAACATCAAATCACATGATTTAGCAAGCATTAAGTAAAACAGTAATTTCAAGAGTTAATAATGAAACATACATTCTCCTTTTGTGTACAAAATCCAATTGCAAAACACAAATTTAAAAAAAATCCTTACTGATTCAGCCTCTATGGTACACCCGAGTAAAAATAGCAAAATTTTCAATAGCATTGATAAAATGCTAACTTTCCTTTACAGCTCTATTGTTTTAATTTTAGAATGTAAAACGCATTTAATGCGTTTCGAAATAGTTCTATAACTTTTATAAATTCCTCCTATGACCACCAAAAGTGATTTTTTAGAAGCTCTGATGCTAAAATTGAATAAAATGCCCTAGGATTGGTTAGCCCATCATATTTTAACTTAGTATCCATATCTGGCATATCCAAGTCCTCCCAAGGCTCCTCGGAGACCTAGTCCAAATCCTCCCAAATTACCACCGCCAAGGCCATATCTTCCATATCCCAGTCCTCTCAAGTTACCGACACCGAGACCATTCACTCCATATCCGAGTCCTTCCAAGTTACCAACACCGAGACCATTTACTCCATATCCGAGTCCTCCGAAGTTACCAACACCGCGACCATTTACTCCATATCCGAGTCCTCCCAAGTTACCAACACCGAGACCATTTACACCATATCCGAGTCTTCCTTCGGCACCAAGAGCGAGATTATTTCCTTCATTGCCATATCCGAGTCCTCCATAGCCTCCGAGCGCGACACCACCGGCATAAGGTGCATCAGAGATCATCTTGACGGCAGCTGGGTCCTGGTTGGCGGTGCCTGGCTCGTTGGTCTTGACCTGGGCCCTGAATCCGGCGTGATCTGCGACGTAGTCCACCTGCCTCTTCACCCCACGCTCGTCGGTGAATCCGTAGCTCCCTTTAACTCCTCCTGCGCCGTTTCCTTCCTCTTCCCTGTACTGGTCGCCATGCTTATCTTTGATGTTGTAGCCAAACTTGTAGGGTTGAGGAGCATGGTGAACTGGTTCCTGAAAATTACAAAATACGCATTAACTCTATTGAGTTGTAAACGTGTGGCAAAATATATGTAATTGCACATTAGCTCAAAGACCTTGAAATCGGAATAAGTACATTAAAAATTAATGAATATTAGTTTGGAAAAAAGTATGACTTCAAACTGGATTATAAAACGAATATAGCTAAAAATTGAGAATTCATTATGTTATCTACGTGTATAGTATATAAAACAGTTCCGTAACTGACTGACAGATAACGCACAGACCAAACCTCTGGACCAAAAGGGCTGAAATTTTGCATGGCGATTCTTCTTATAGTTTAGGGATGTACTAAGAAAGATTTTTGGAAAATTCTTCTTAGATTTTTTAAAATAAAATTTTTAATCTGTTTTTGGTAACTTTTTAAAAGTTTGCATTTAAAATAATAATTTGAGGGTTATAAAATTTATATCACGAGAAAGATCATAAAAATTCCCCCCAAAAATGAAATCTTTTTCGAATATTTATCTCCATTTTTTGATTTTTGGTGCATTTTTAAAGATTAATTTTTAGAATTTAATTTATTAAATGCAGATCACGCGGTTTCTTTTGTTTTTGTGATACTTTAAATTAATTTTGCGTCTCGTGTATACGAAATAAATTATAAAAAAAAATTCAAATACAGTAAAAGATAAAATTTAACCACTAGATTAATTGAGATGGAAGTTTTTTAAGAATTGAATTCAAATTAGTAAGTATTATGGATTTTAAACATATGAATTAATTGCATACATCGACCGTTGTATTTAATATGAATATTTTCTTCTACATTATTTTGTCTATAAAATATCCGTTACGATTTTTTGTAAATATTTTTTTGGCATGAATTGCATACATTGACCGTTGTATTTAATTTGAATGTATTCCGTAGTGAAGCACGGGCATTCAGCTAGTCATTAGATAAAGCGAAAACCACATCTTTTAATATTATGATATGCAAATACTGTCAGTTAACTATTTTGCTGCACATTTTCACCATTTTTCTGTGGCGTTTCAAGCCATTTAAGACAGTAAATGACATGAAACAGTAAATGACAGTAAATGACATGTAAATGCAATAGAATTATGAATTTTAAAAGTTAACAAGATCCTACCGTGTGAAAGTAACTAACGCGGTATAGAAACTTTACGTCATTTTCTGTCTGGCTGATCAAGAGTACATCCTTTCTCAGTAAATGTAACTGCCAGAGACGGTGTTACACTTTTCTTTCAACGCATGTTGGAACAAAAGAAAAGTGAAATGAAAACAACGATTGATAAGAAGGAAGATTTTTTACCATGTTTTTATTAACTCTCTTTCTAGTTTGTGTGTGTGTTTGTTCAGTACAAATCTTGCAATCGATTTTTACCGACTAGCTAGACATTTGAAACTTTCAGAATAGCTTAGAACACGATGACAATGCATTATTTTAATATTTTTAGCAATCTTTAAGCAGAATTGAATTAATTTTCAGTTTATTTTCTTTTGTAGACTGGTGCAGCCATCTATCGGCCGGGACGGGAACGAAATGTTAAACGCAAGTTTTCTTCCAATTAACTTCATTTTCTTTGAAGTTGATGGGATAATTCATCAACAAAATTTGAAAAAGTATACATTAATGCATAGAATTGTCAAGTTTATATGATTCAACAGAAAATTTAAAAATATGGTATATTAAAAGTTTTTTTTTTCTCGCAATTATCCGGTTGTAAGTTGTAATAACGTGGGACGTGCTATAAAATAGTGAAAACAAGTAACTCTTTATTTTCTCTTTTAACGATAAACGGGTTAAGGCATAGGAAATTTATCGTAAAGCAAGAAATGTATTGTGTCTTATTCATGTATAAATGTCACACCAGGGGGAACTTACATAGATAATGCAAGTATCAAATGACTTTGTAACAATTATTCAACTATGATAGTGAAATAATTTAGTAACCTAGTCAAAATTCATAATATTTACTTACCAAAGACGCCAAAGCGACACCACATAAGGCAACAAAAGAAATAACCTGAAATTAAAAAAATAAACGTCAATTATAATATTAGATTGTTATACCTTCGTTACAACAGATATCAGTGAAAAGTCGTAAAAAAATTTCAGGTAATCTCTTCTAACGAAACTACCGAGAGTAATTAAAGTAGTATTACTTATTGATGCTTACATATTTTGTATATATATATACATATATATATATATATATATATATATATACATATATATATATATACGTATATATATATATATATATATATATATATATATGTATACATATATATATATATATATATATATATGTATACATATATACTTATATATATATATATAAATATATATATATATATATATATATATATATATATATATATATATATATATATATATATATATATAAATATATATATATATATATATATATATATATATATATATATATATATATATATATATATATATATATATATATATATATATATATATATAACTGGGTGGTGCGCGCTGCCAAAATTATAACTCGCGAGGACGGACGGACGGACGGTTTTAGCGTCTGAAGTTTTCCTTTCCAGAGGACCGTTTTGGAGGAACGTAATCCTACATTAAAATCTCAGAAGAATTTTTTAGTGAAGAAATACGATTATCTTTTGATTTCTTAATAAGAAATGTTAAATACCTTTTTCATACTACTGTCCAGGTATCTTTTTATTAAAATGAAAATGCTGTTAATGTTATAAAATGCTAAGTACAATGGAATTTTCTTTATTTTGAATATATATGTCATATATACATAAAATTAATGTTATATTAAAACACGTTATGGATATGATTAAAGATATTTTGAATTCTTACTTTCAGATCAATAGCTAATCATTTGCATTAAAGAATGGCATTTTATTTTTTGTAGTCATACTTGTTCTTTGTAAATGAATTAATTTACTGGAATATGTAGTTATACTTTAACAAAAATTTTATTTCTTACGAATATAATTTATTGGAATAAAGGAATTAAAAGAATACAATTTCGTTTTCATAGAACTAAGAAGTTTCGTTCGGCAAAATAAAGAAAAAGATTTCCTATAAAGTAAAAATCCGTAAGAAGTTCAGTAGCATGCTTTATATGTATGAAGGTTTATCTTAAAATTATTAAACTTCCCACACCAGTCTGTCAACAATTTGGAGCTGTTCCAAGAATAAGTGAACGTGCCTATAAGGGAGAAAGGTACACTGGCGGGAATTTAGATTTAGAATTTACGTATGATAATTCATCAGACTATAAGTACACAATTAGTTTTATTAAATATCATAAATTGAATTAATTAAAAACACGGAATTTTAAGATGATGATTTTCATAAAAATATTTTTACTCAAAAATGATTTTCTTTTATAATATAGAACTTTTTTATTATATAGAATATACCAAGGGTGCGTTTTTCAAAATTTTTAGTGCAATAAGGAACCAAGAAGGCTTTCTGCTATACACTAGAAAACAAATCATGAAAACTACAACCTATTTTAACAAAATTTCTATTGCAAGAAGGAACCAAGAAGGCTTTCCGCTATAGAATACAAATCATGAAAACTACAGCATATTTTTAGTTCAAAAGTTCTAGTGTAAAAAGGAACCAAGAAGGCTTTCCGCTATAGACTAGAATAGAAATCATGAAAATTTCAGCCTATTTTTAGTTCAAAATTTTTAGTGCAACAAGGAACAAAGATGGATTTCTGCTATGGACTAGAATAGAAATCATGAAAACTCCAGCCTATTTTTAGTTCAAAATTTCTAGTGCAACAAGGTACCAAGAAGGCTTTCCGCTATAGACATGAATACAAAACATGAAAACTACAGCCTATTTCTACATAAAAAATGATACTTTTTAGCGTGTTTATAAACCACTATATAAGCCATTTGTATAACTGGTTGGGAGCGCTACGGTTATATTTTGCTACATAAGGATTAATTTGAACGAGAACTACTGCTTTAAGCCGATTCTGAACGCCTACAAACGACCATACTAACAGTGGGACTCGAACCCGCTATCGAGGCCAGCTATCAAATATCAGATTTCTCTGTGTTCTTGTGTGCTCTTTTTCCCGTCTTTAACCGCCAAAAACCAATTTTTATACTGACTTTCAGACTGAAGTGAAAACATAACCGAATTTCTAAAATGTTTAAGAATATAGCACATTTCCAAGATGAAAAACGTTTTAAGTAATACCTTAAAACATTAAAAATAGATTTAAGAGAAAGAGACTATTTTTCTAAGTTTTTAACAATATTTACTGGCTTCTAAACTTACCTTTGAGAACATTGTGTTGATTGTGTTATCCACGGCTTGAGGGATTTACTGTCACTTTCAGGAAACTTGGCGTTATATATACACTCAAGATCAAAGCCTAACATTACCGGCAATAGGATTAAGAGTTTAACGGGTTACCCGCTTCACATTCCAGGTCAAATATAAGTGCTTTCTTTCATATGTATTCTACGAGATATTGTTGCATAATATTACGTATTAATGTCTTTATGAATATATTAGATATTTGAAATCGCTATATTCTATAAAAATGCTTTGTTCTTTTCAATTTTAATTTTTGCTTAAAGTAAAGAAATAATGTGGGTTTTTTCTTGTTTCGTATTAAAGAGGAAATAAAAGAGCGTCTGGTACAGAAAATTCTGAAAATATAACCTCATTTATTATCTTGCATAATGTGGTTTGGTGATGTATGGCTTAAGGTGGGTTACATATTTGGTTCTATCGGAAGGATGTTTTTTGGACGGTGTTCTATGGAAATTTAATCATAATATACAAGAACTTAATCTAAATTTACAAGAAAAGAGAAACGTCTGCAGTCCGTTACGACAGAGCACTATTCAGGCCCGATCAACAGTAATTCGAGTAATCATATCTGGAATGCACAAACCCATCTTTCCAAAATTGATCCTTATGCGAGAATTAAATTTATTGTTCTCTATAGCCTTTTAGCACTATTCGAATGTCTATCCCACGAGGGCAGGAGTTATGACGCTGGAGATATGCACGTTATATTTTTTACAAGAGGACTTTGTTTGCTTATGTCTCTTTAAAAAATATTATTTTCAATGTAAGAAGTACCGAAATCTGTACAATGGTTTAGAAAACATTTTTAAAGCACCAGACATACTTGAGTACTACTTACATGGAAAATAATATTTTTTAAAGAGACACACGCAAACAGTCAACTTGGAGAAAACTGACCTATGCATTTCTTGTACCAAGCCATATATATATATATGTGTGTGTGTGTGTGTGTGTGTGTGTGTGTGCGTGTGTGTGTCTGGTAAATATAGATTATTTTTTCACAGTAATATGCGGAATAAATTCAGACAAGCGTCATCTAATACTTCCGTGTCTAGGTCGGATAGAGGCACATTAAATCCGTAGACCGGAAAGTCTGTCTATGAGGTCAGAGAGGGTTAGAGAGGGTACGATCCCCCCAAAATGTCGCCCGAGGGGGTGCTCGGTCGAAATGGAGGTGACACCTGGATAAATCTTACATGGAAAATAATATTTTTTAAAGAGACACAAGCAAACAGTCAATTTGGAGAAAACTGACCTAGGCATTTCTTGTACCAAGCCATATATATATATATATATATATATATATATATATATATATATATATATATATATATATATATATATATATATATATATATATATATATATATGTGTATATATATATATGTACATATATATATATATATGTATATGTGTATATATACATACATATATATATATATGTGTGTATGTGTGTATCTGGTAAATATGAATTTTCTTTTCACAGTAATATACAGATGAAATAATATGCGGACACAGTAATTTGCGGAATAAATTTAGACAAGCGTCATCTAATACCTACGTGTCTAGGTCGGATAGAGGCACATTAAATCCGTAGACTAGAAAGTCTGTCTATGAGGTCAGAGAGGGTACGATCCCCCCCAAATGTCTCCCCTGGCAACACCCCCTAAGAGAGGCCTTGCCCCTGGGGGGTGCTCGGTCGAAATGGAGGTGTCACCTGGTTAAATCGGACTCTGGCCCTTGTAGTGCCGTTATAAACAGTGGCTGCACCTTTCATCCCACAAGCCCATGTGGACTTCTTGGAAAACTTTTGGCCAGGAGGCATTAGGAAAAATAATAACAACACAACTAATTATTACTGAAGAATAATACACAGCTGAATTGTGAGGTTGGTCCATTGTCACAAAATGTTGATATTTGTTATATATATATATATATATATATATATATATATATATATATATATACAGGTAGCCCTTCTACAGCACGGTATCTTACAACACGTTTTCGCTCTAACACGATAGGATAAATTTCGGGAACCCTCATATAATACTGCAACCTGAATACGGTTTCGCTCTAACACGATAAAAAAACTCCAAACTTTTCTACAACACTGTACTTATACAGAACTAAATAATATGATTTTTGTTTAACACATATAAAAACTAAATTACCTTAAAATAATGAAGGGAAGAAATAATGAACTGTAGTGGCTTTGCATGAAAATGTATAAAGAAATTATACTTTATTCATTTATAACTCTTTCCCGATGTCATAGCGGAAAGCGTCATGCACAAACTTATTACATAAGAAGAGCAATGCAGTGAATTTTGGACGTAACCGATTCGAAATCAATTATTGTAATGGACGCTTGGAAGCAATTTTCAATTAAGCACTTCATCGACATCATATTTTTGACGCTGAAAGAACTAAAATCATCAAAGAAGTCGAAAATTCAAAAGGGAGCTTCAAAATTGTCTATCTCCATACCGTGAAATCTACAATAACCTTGTAAGAACCAGAAAACAAACCAATATTACAGATTTTTTAAAGAGAATAGAAGAATCAAATAATTTAAATGAAGAAAAAGGTTCTGAAAGTGAAGGTATCGTTCAAAAGAAAAAATGTTCTCGTTTGATTGTATTGAGCAGTGATGAGGAAGAAATTTATTAAATTAAGGTCGCATTAAATGAAAATAATATTTTTTGTTTCTTTTCGTTTTGTATTATACATACATTTATATTTTTAATAAAAATTAAGTTGATTATATGGAATTTATAAAAAGATTGTTTGTTTTTAATATGTTTTCGGAACGTAACCCCCTTTTTTGTACCGGCTCTGGGTCTCATATAACACGGTTTCACACAACACGGCATTTTCTAGGAACCTATCTACCATGTTATAGGAGGGTTGCCTATATATATATATATATATATATATATATATATATATATATATATATATATATATATATATATATATATACATATATATATAATATATATATATCTTACTATTAACAGCTGAAGGTAAACAAATGTTAGTTTGTTAGTTAGCAGACACGGGGACGGGCTAATCTCGCGAACCGAGCATAGCAGGATATCGCGACTGGTACCGATATACGCGGACGGCCGAGACGCGTGCACTGATGCTATCCTCAACTTTCAAAAATTTAAACTTTTATAATTATTCAATTAAAACTGCCGAACTCAATAGAAGAGGACAGCAGAAAAAGTTGACATTCCGGGTGGGCCAGCTCCTTTCCGTTTCTCAAAGTTCCGTTCACCGAAGTAACGGTGGCTCAGAGGTATCGCTCCTGACGTCTAATCCTAAGGTCCCGGGTTCGAAACCAGACGCCGTCGGGTGCAAGAACATATTAGAAGAACATAATTGAAATCCACAAGAACATAATTGAAATCCACAAGAACATAATTGAAATAAATTTGAAGTACCAGAAATAATTTTAGTTTTAGGAAAGGAGAAGTTAAAGCCTTTAGAATTTTTTTGTAATTTAATGAGCTTTTTTGTTTAAAATGCAAAATTTGAAAAAGGAAATTTTAAATAATTATTTTTTTTTTAATCTAATATATTTTTAAAAGGGAATAAACAGTTTTTAATCTTTAAGATATAAAGCCATTTCATTTTAAATAAAAAAAAGCAACACATCGGGTTGCCACTCAGCTAGTATATATATATATATATATATATATATATATATATATATATATATATATATATATATATATATATATATATATATATATATATATACAGTTGGTTATCAATATAATGGAAACACTAAGAAACATTATTAAAACCTTTATTAATAAGGCGCAGGATCACCTTTTCATGTAATACCAGCTGATTCACCTTGAAAATGGATTATACAAGACATGAATAGTGGTTAAGAATATATTATACCATTCTTCAGGGAAAAATCATGAAAGTTACTGTAGAGATTCTGTGGTGTATATCGATACCTAGCTCTATTCACTTATACAGATCGCAGTGGTTGGATAATATATAGTCGGGGGGATTGTATAGGGTAAGATAAGATATTCGACTCCGTTTTCATTCTCTTCAATCCAATACTTGATAGATTTACCAGTATGTATAGGGGATTATCATCCTGGAGAACGCCATCTCTTGCAAGAAACAATGTTTGCACCATAGGATGGATTAGTGAACTAAAATTTCGGCATAGTTCTTCCCATTCAATCTCCCTTTTAGGGTTACAATAGGGCCTGAAGAAAACCATGAGATGCCATCCCAAACCCAGATAGATCTATATCCATGATTGACAGTTGAGACAGCCAGAATCTTACGCTTGTGTAGGTGTTCTCCAGACATACGCACATCCTGTTGCGAGGAACAATGTGAACAATGATTCGTCGGACCAAACGCCGTTTTACGACATATTACTCGACCAGTATTTGCGCCCGTAGCAACATTGTGGACGATATTTTGTATTGGCATCTATTACGAGTGGTTTGGGAATAGCTACTTTTCCGTAAAGCTTTATTTGTGAAGTTCCGTTCTACCTCTGATGGTTGATACCGGAATATACAGATTGAGCTCTTCGGTCATTTTAGTTGCAGTTGTTTTCTTTCTTCATGTCACAATCCGCTTCAATACCCCATCGGTCTCTTTCACTCAGCTCTCCCTTTCATCCACTATTCTGTTTGGCAAATGATGATTTCCCGTGTACTCTTTATGCTATCATGACTTTTGATACCATAGTTCGGAAAACACCAATTAGCTGGGAGTTGCAGGAACATATACTCCAATTTAAACCCGCTTAAATAATTTGCCCATTTTGCAAGGTCTGCCAGGTTTGACATTTTACTCGGTTCCTTAGTTACTCCAGTACTGCAGCCAACCCCTTCCCTTCTACCTCTAATGGTTGATACCGGAACATGCAGATTGAGCTCTTCGGTCATTTTGGTTGCAGTTGTTTCTTTCTTCATGTTCTTTCTTCATGTTCCGCTTCAATACCTCATTCGTCTCTTTCACTCAGGTCTCCCTTTCATCCACTAACCTGTTTGGCAATGACGTTTTCCCGTGCACTCTGTATGCTATCATGACTTTCGGTACCATAGCTCGGAAAACACCCATTCGCCTGGGGGTTGCAATAGCAGATACTCCAATTTAAACGCGAACAAACAATTTGCCCTTTTCTCAAGGTCTGCAAGGTTTGATATTTTACGCTGTTCCCCCCAAAAGCACGATTCCTTTAGTTTCATTTCTGCTACCCAACAGTAGAATAATACATACATTATATTATATAAAAAAATACCTGTGGCCAGACTTTTTTTTAAGGAATACGAAGCACATTCATAAGCACCACTAATTTTGATTGGTGTTTCCATTATTTTGATAACCACCTGTATGTGTATGTATATATATATATATATATATATATATATATATATATGTGATAATAATCACATTTGGACAATTTAGATGCAGTCGGGCACGAGGAGTGAATCATCTAGTAAATCGCTGCGCACAAATTGGAGAGATGCAGTCGGGCGAAGTGTTGATCCAGGAAAACACTGACGAAATTTAGAAGAAACAAACATGGAGCCATTGATTAAATGCAAAAATTCCAAGACGTGCTTTATTATCAGAAGGCATAACTGCAGTAGCCACATGACTTGTCCGGCGTCTTTGCCAGGACGGGACGTAAAAACATACAGGAGCGGACCGCAGGTCCGGCAGCAACAGCAGTTAAAAACGAAGAGAGAGCGGACAGCATGTCCGATAGCGACAAGAGTTAGCAACGAAGAGAGGGAAAAGTCTTGCGTTCAAGCAATATTAAATGGGTGTTTTGCGATATTTTCGCCAGAGGGCCTAAACTACTAAATTTTTAATTGGGCGACCTAGATTCGTGGAGTTCACGTGTCCACTTAAGCTTCCCGGGGATTGATAAATTCCGCGCTTGCTAGAGCTGAGACCTATGGCCTGGGCATAGGATAAGTGGCCATAAGTTCTTGCAAAGTGGTTTTTTTTGACGTTATAGAGACATAAATTCAGAGTGTTTCGAGGGCTCTTCAAGAATTTTGACACTATACGGACATTCGGAATCACATAAACTTTCGAACACTCATATCTGGGGATGTTATTGAGTTCCGATACTTCACATGCCTGCTTAATGATCTGCAGGGCTGCGATAAATTATACTTACTTTACCTTTAGGTCGCAAATTTTGGAAAAGGGGTCGTGCTTTATTAAAAAGAGAATTTAGAATATGTTTTAAAGTAAAGTAATTTAGGACGTCGCGTTTTCTTGTTACATTTCACCCCCATCGAAATAAGAAAAGTTCTTGCTGAAAGGAAGACTTTTTTTTCCGTTGACATAAAATTTTACAAAATTTTAAGTACACTGTATGCATCAAAGGTAAACACACATTATATCATTTACAGAATAAGAATCTCCATGTTCGAATTCAATTTCAATATTTCATACTAATTGCAATAATTTAATTTCAATATTCAATATTCACTATCCAAAACAATATTATATCCACAAAAATAATAACCTCTAAAATAATCAGTCAAATAAATGTACTAAATTCTTTCTCAATATTTATCATATTTAATTTCTTATATAAACACTTTAACTTTCATAAATAACACGATATTTTAATTTAATCTTACTACTAGCATTTTGGTATGAATCCTCCTGTTATATAACCTCTTACCTCTAAAAAACATACATCTCTTTTTATCATATATGAAACATTAATTTTTTTGTTTCTATTTATTTATCCTTTATCATTTTGAGAATTTTCTGGAATGGGCACTTCCTCTATAGCAGACGGGTGTTAATATTCAACCGTGGCATAGGGACGCTTAATAGATTATAGAAGAAACTCCGTTTCTAGTTAATAGATACTGTTTCTTGAAATTTCTACTGTACCAGAAAATCTCCTGAAAAACATATTACTCTCCTACCTTTATTTAACCTTCAACTACATAATATACCCACGAGGATTCGAAACCACATACCTTTTTCAATTTACCATGTAAAAAAGTACAATGTTTAGGTAACTTGTGAAGAATACTAAGTTAGCAATGTTTGTACTGTAATACTTTAGTAACATAAAACAATTTTTTAAACACTTATAATTTCTTAAAATAGATTACAAACCGTTTACATAAGTTGATAAATATTTTTGTGGATAAATTTAAAATTTAACTATTCATTATTTTAATTTTACCACCTGATACAAATATACAACAATATAACACTTATAAATTATATATATGTTGACAGAAGAACAGTCTCTATACATCAAAATGATAGACTTGAGTTTTTCCATCATTCGTCATAGTGAGGACTTTATTCCATAATCAACAAAGAAAGGATAGGTGACAAATTCTTCTCTGTATCAAAATAGATAAAATTCACAATACATAGAAGTCCATATGCTAGTATATCATAAGAGTCAATATTTTGCTTTTTAGTTATAACATCAAATAAGTTTTTAATTTCAACACGATTACCAAAATGTATGCAATATGATTTAAATCCTCTATTCATATAACTCCGTTTCTTCTTAGTAAATTCAACACTTATTCGTTTAATATCCTTATTACCATTTTTTTTTTCCATCATCATCATCACAAGAAATGAGACTTTCCTTAGACATGGGCTTTTCCTCTTTAACAAACGGATGTCAAAAAAACCAACCGTGGTTAAGGAATGCTTATGTGATTTTACGAAGGACGCTCCGATGCCCGATAAGTGGAAAACTGTGTCATCTATTATCTACTGTCCAAGAAAATCTCTTATGCATATAAAATTCTTATACCTTTACCTTTTTTCAAACATAGCAAACCGGAGGATCTAAAACCATATTCTCCAAAATAAAACATAATAAGTACAAAATTGTGGTAGCTTGTATAAGATTCCAAGTTAGCATTATTGTACTCAAAAACATTTTTGTATGCAATTTTGATACGTTAGTACTCCTATAATATAGAACATATGATTTACAGATATAATAATATAATAACATTCTTAATATTCAATAAACAATAAATCTTATAATACTTGTGAAACACTGTAAAACCGTACTACAAAATAAAACAAGTTGATGAACAAAACAATTTTTTTTTTCACATCAGCTTTATTGTGGGTATTTATAGAAAAAATTTAACATGACACGTTGCCTTGCTCGAAGTGATTCTCCTTCCTTCGGGAGAGGTTACATTTCTATTAAATTGATAAACTTGAAGGGTATTAAAATCTAGATTTAATTTGAACTGATTCACAAATTCTGTTGATAGTAGTGCATAGTTTAAATTAGATTCAATCACATAAACCTTGATAAATTTTGTAATCTTAGAAATGTTTGTTTTCAAGAGGACAATTTTTCTTACCTCAACAACACCTTTTAACGTTTTTACCTTAGGGAGTCTTTCTTCGGCGCTCGATATTATGGTAGTTTCGCAGAGATTCGGCAATAAATGATAAGGGATCACATTAATTCCGGTTCCCGTGTCAATTAATCCTCTAATTAATTGTTCATTTAAGATGATTTTCACTTTGAAGTAAGGTCACCGGCGATTTTGGAAATTATCTCGTCTCATCGGAGGTCTTGTCTGATAGTGAATCGCTGGGTTCAATTGGGATCGCTGATACTGCGGGTAGCGCGGAGAGAATTCCCTTGGCACGGGAGGTTGAAATGGGATCCTGGGAGCATAAGGTCGTGTTGAGTTTATGGGTCGTGATGGATTTACGACATCTCGGCTCGCTGAAGCACCGTGGAGAACATCGGCAAACACTCTTCTTGCTACTGTTATCCATTCGGACGTCGTTTCAATATCGTGGGATACCAGAATACTTCTGAAATGGGGAGGCAGTCCCCCGTTTAAAGATTGCACATTAAGTTCCTTGGAAAGTTTAAGCTTTGAGGCGAATTCTGTCTTCGATTTGTAGTAGGAATTAATATCTCCACACGCAGAGTATGTTATCTTTATAAAGTTGTCAAAAGTGTAACTCTTACCGCACGTGTACTGATCGATGAATTTGTTTTGCACATCCCTCCATGACTGTAAGTCGATACACGCAGAAATAAAAAAGTTCAATGCTGCAGGTCCTAAATAATCCGGAAATTTCGAAAGTTTCTTCTCGTCACTTAGATTTAATTCGTTGCATTTTCTTGTAAAATACTTCAGCCAGTCCTCAATTTCAATTTCACCATCGGGCACAAATAATGGACACTTAAAATTTTCTTCCGCCATAGTCCTTAATAGTGATAATTCTTGAGTAGGAGTTTTTTCGCAGTGCTCACGAACTTCGAGTGATGATACTAGTGACGGGGAAGCTAAAGGTTTATCATCAGCAGGCAAACTTAGGGTAGATTTAGCTGTCTGGGAACGAAGATGCATCGAAATAGCTTAAAACATCCATGGGGTTAACACGAATAACAATATGAAGAAACTGCACTTGGAGCACATGACTTAAAGACACTTGAAAATTTTCTTTTTATGAAAGATATCCGCTGAGGATTCCAGGACAGGTATAAATCCTGTCGACTTTATAAATGTGATAATAATCACATTTGGACAATTTAGATGCAGTCGGGCACGAGGAGTGAATCATCTAGTAAATCGCTGCGCACAAATTGGAGAGATGCAGTAGGGCGAAGTGTTGATCCAGGAAAACACTGACGAAATTTAGAAGAAACAAACATGGAGCCATTGATTAAATGCAGAAATTCCAAGACGTGCTTTATTATCAGAAGGCATAACTGCAGTAGCCACATGACTTGTCCGGCGTCTTTGCCAGGACGGGACGTAAAAACATACAGGAGCGGACCGCAGGTCCGGCAGCAACAGCAGTTAAAAACGAAGAGAGAGCGGACAGCATGTCCGATAGCGACAAGAGTTAGCAACGAAGAGAGGGAAAAGTCTTGCGTTCAAGCAATATTAAATGGGTGTTTTGCGATATTTTCGCCAGAGGGCCTAAACTACTAAATTTTTAATTGGGCAACCTAGATTCGTGGAGTTCACGTGTCCACTTAAGCTTCCCGGGGATTGATAAATTCCGCGCTTGCTAGAGCTGAGACCTATGGCCTGGGCATAGGATAAGTGGCCATAAGTTCTTGCAAAGTGGGTTTTTTTGACGTTATAGAGACATAAATTCAGAGTGTTTCGAGGGCTCTTCAAGAATTTTGACACTATACGGACATTCGGAATCTCATAAACTTTCGAACACTCATATCTGGGGATGTTATTGAGTTCCGATACTTCACATGCCTGCTTAATGATCTGCAGGGCTGCGATAAATTATACTTACTTTACCTTTAGGTCGCAAATTTTGGAAAAGGGGTCGTGCTTTATTAAAAGAGAATTTAGAATATGTTTTAAAGTAAAGTAATTTAGGACGTCGCGTTTTCTTGTTACATATATATATATATATGTATATATATATATATATATATATATATATATATATATATATATATATATATATATATATATATGTAATGAAAAAACAATAGTAACGGTTGTAGCCGGACACAAAACACGACCGTTGAAATCATCAGTTTTGTAGTCGTAGCGAAGGCAAATGGAAACTGTGGCGGGGCGAAACAATGGCCGGGATCTTCAAACATTTTGTATCCATAACGTGCAATCGAAGTCGCGAGTGGCGAGGCAAAACGAGAGGCCAATAAACACCCCGGAACACATCAGGAAAAAGGCAGTTGGTTCATACAAAGTCTTTATTTTCAGAAACTGTTTCGTAGAACATCAACTAAATTTACTCGAACACATCGCGCGACGCTGGCCGGGACGGGGACGCGGCCCCGCCCGTACAAATTTGCCAGGAGCTAAAACTACATGTTTTCTGGCCGTGAGCAGACACCCAAAAAATCTGCTCTCCGAGTTATACTGGAACTTATATAAACTTTTTGAACGTCTTGCCATGTGATCACAAGTCTGTAGCCATTGGCTGAAACTATGACTCTGATGTCAGAGGTGACGTATTATTATTACGTAAAGATGCGCTAGACATTATATTTTTTGAGGGGACGCTGCCCATGCTTTGTTCTTGGAATCAGAAGCGAAAATAGCTCAATCGCGACAACGCCCAAGGCAATTTAGAATTTGAATTGAATATAGGGGTTTTTATGTTATAGAATATCCCCCCCGTCCGAGAAGAGGCTGACCAACAATGCCTGCATTGGTGGACAGACTCACCCGGCCATGTGAGGAAAATGGGCGTCCAGCACATCACAGGGAATGAAGATGTAGTCGTGGCTCGAAAAAACGACGCTGCAGGTTACAGCATTATACTAGTTTTTATTTCGTCGGCGAATACGTCTTCTCAATACAGCTACAAAATCCGAAAAGCGTACAGGTTTCCGTTCATGTGGTTTATATAAACTTTGTCATGTGATCATCATAGCGATTAGGGATTTGCTGTTGTCGATAAGTCACATGTGGTTTTATGTAATCTGCGCAGAGCTTATCTAAAATATGGGGGACGCCGCGCATTTTTGAAAAAGGAAGCCATTTAATATTTTCTCTCGAGGTTATTAGAGTTTAGAATCAAAAGCGAAATTTAGCTCGTACGCCCAAGGGAATTTAGAATAATGTTAGATTTTAAAATGGTATGGGGTTTTTAATGTTATATGTATATATATATATATATATATTGTTTGTAACGTAATGCAGATATGGGGTTATTTTTCCCAAGACCTCACAGTGGGCACGAACACAGCTGCGAACTTATGGGAATACCATTTTCCAGCTCCCACCGTTTGAACACGTGTGTGGATTCCGAGCGGATTAAAAACACGATACAAACAAATGCCACCAGAATTTTTAGCCTGAAAGTTACCCCCAGGCATATCGGGTTCTCAAGCAACCGTCTCCCATCTGATCGTAAAACTGTTGTTCTTAGCAATAGATCTATGCGACTTTGACACTGGAATGTAATAAAGTTTCGTCGTTAAGAAGAGCTGTCAACCGCTAATATGCCGGCCCCCGGTTTTGGAAAACAATTTCTAAGAAGACGACCGCCACCGAAGTTTTCAAGCAGAGGTCTAGTCAGAGACTCTGTTAATTTGAGAGATCCCCTCATGTGACCGCCGACGAGTGGACTTGGTTTTTAAGCTCCTGTTTTGAGACTATGGCTCTCGGAGCATGTGCGCTGCTAACTCTGCACTTAAGTTAACTGAATATGTTGTACTTGTTTAATGTTAAATTTTTTTGTAAATAAATTTCCTTTTTAAGCTTCTGTTTTAAGAATTGGCCTTATCATTATAATTAGGACTCTCTTTTTCGTCATGAATTTGTAATTAAAAAAAAAGCCCCAGAGAATAGCCTAACTTCCGGTGATGCCACAACACACACACACACACACACACATATATATAAACTAAACTTACGGCGCAACAGTCAGATGTGGACCAGGGCCGGCAGTAGCCATCTCTGTTTTCTTTACCGTGTGCTTGGGGTGCCATACAGCATATGTCTCAGTCAGGTGGTCAACCTGACGTGGGACCCTCAGCGTTTAGTTCCTCATTTTATCTACCCACTCAAGGGATGAAATTCTGAGTCGACCTTGCCCAGTCGCAGGGTCGAACCCTGGACCTGTGGGATGGCAGCTTGACACTTTTACCACTACGCCATCGGGCTTCATCTATCTATCTATCTATCTATCTATCTATATATATATATATATATATATATATATACACACACTCATATATATAAAAAATAAATTTAAAACCCTTTTTATTGTTTAACACGCCCTTTTCAAATTCTTCATCCTAACGCCATAGAACACAGTCCCTCTTTCTTTATTTCTACCTAAATCCAAACTAAAGTAATTTATTAGTTTTTCCCCTAAGGCACGTGTGGCCAAAGCTTATATAACAGTTATATAATGCGAACGGCGTGGGACATTCGAAAACCATCACCCCATATGACACGACTTAATCACGTGTCCGTTTCTGGCGAATTAGAAGTTATATAGACCCGTACGCGGGAGAGAAATTTCGCTCGTCTGTAGTCTTTGCGTGTTTCGCTCTGGCCTGGCAAGATATAGCGTTTTGAATGTCCGTATTGCCGCAACGCTTTGCGTTGTCGGCGCGGTCGGGACTTTTTCCTAGGTATCTGTGGAGTTAAGATGTCTGTAATCTCGTCCAAATAATGTCCAGCCACGAAACTGCATCGGAAATAAAGACTATGTTATCAACCAGCTGCCTCTTCCTTCTGGTATGGATTCCAATTAGTACTTCATCCGAGCCACTCCCAGCCACTTCGACTACACCCCGGATCCGGCAGGCTAAGATTTTCAGTTCCGTTGAGCTTCGCCAAGCGCTTATATTACAAGGAGTCTCGCAGCAAGCGAACCTATCGCGGGAAAGGAATTTAGATTTCCAGACCAGAGGAATGACGAACACAGCGACGGATCAACACCGCATAATCAGAAGGAGCGAAATTTTGTGTCACCCTTGACGCATCCTTGATGCGGTGGAAACAAGAGAAACCTGTGCGAGCCTTCGACGCCGACAAGTTTTTGCATCCCTGACCAGCGTTTCCAATCAAGACCTCGCGTGTGTGCTGCCGTGTTTATCGCCAATGGTGAAAGAAGATTCTCGTCTGTGTGCGCGATTGTGTTCAGTTTAATCGTCGGCGCGAGTATATTCGAGTCAGCATGGGGGGATTTTAGTAGTGCTTTCGTAATCTGTGAAGTGTTAAACCCCGACTGCGTGTAAACGTGTGTGAACTAGAAAAAGAAGAAAAAATATTGTGACTTTCACATTATAACCAGAACAGACGAGGGACTCTTGATCATCCTGGAACGTTAGAGGAATTGCGCCAAGTACGATTCCACATATAAATAATTGCATACATGAACATTTTGAAGAAAAAAAATAGGAAGGTTCATTTTGTACACTTGATTTATAAATAGTATTGGTAACATACAGGTAAGCAATAATTATGGAAATTTTTTTGAAGGTGAACTGTTTTAATTGAGTTATAATGGTATGTTAGTTCAGTGAATAAAATCTTATTGATACTGTATGAGGTATGACAAATATAATATTTTCCCATTGATATGAATGTTTCTATATAATATACTTTCTTTTGAGTTATGAAATATATGTTTGATTTAGAGTTTAAGGTTTCAAAAGATTTTTGAAATTTATATATTGATAAGTGTTATGAGTGTTTTTAGTGCAATTATTAAAAATTTGATAATATAGTCGTAAATTCATGAAGGGTATAAATTCCATAGTATCTGTTTACCGCACCAATTCTAAATCGTCGAAGAGAAACAAAAGAAAAAACAAACAAACAAAAAAAAAACGTTCCGCTGATGGGAACTTTATTATAAACAAACGTGGGATTTTTGAGTTGGAGGTCAAACTCGGCGCCATTAATATACACATGGCTAGAATGTAAATTACTTGCTCAGCATTATTTTCGGTAATACAGAAATTACGC